>CAJQZJ010031887.1:246548-275209 GCA_907164525.1 Lophiomys imhausi | reverse complement strand
ACACACACACACACACACACACACACACACACACACACACACACACACACACACACACAAAGGTAGGGATCAATAGAGGAAGATTCCCAAAGTTGACCTCTGGCTTCCACACATGCAGGAAGGTAAACAAAATTTAAAATACTAAAAGAAAATCGTTTTAATTTTTTTTTTGAGACATGGTTTCTCTGTGTAGCCCTGGCTATCCTGGACTCACTTTGCAGACCAGGCTGGCCTTGAACTCACAGAGATCCACCTGCCTCTGCCTTCTGAATGCTGGGACTAACGGTGTGCACTACCATGCCTGGCTACTTTTATTGTTTTGAGACAATGTTTCCCTATGTAGCCTAGTCTAGCCTTGAACTGAAGATCTTCCTTCTTCAGCCTCCCAAATGCTAGGATTATAGGTATGTGTCACCCTGAGAACACCTGAGTCTTTGCTTTTACTATAAAAGTTTAAAAAAAATGAAAGTAGTGGCCTAGTGATCATTTCCCATTTGTCCCTCAAAGTGCAGGTTTGTTTTGAACACATTTGCTTCTTCGATTCTTATATTGCTTAAGTTCAAATAACAGATATCAGGACATTTCATTCTGAACTCTGATACATACTTTTAAAGAATGGTAATTTCAGGCTGGAGAGGTGGCTCAGAGGTTAAGAGCACTGGCTGTTCTTCCCAAGGTCCTGAGTTCAATTCCCAGCAACCACATGGTGGCTCACAGCCATCTACATTGACATCTGCCCGGGCATATATGTAGAGCAAATACTGTATACATAATAAATAAATTTAAAAATGTTAAAAAAATGGTAATTTCCATCTTAGGCAGATTTCTGTTACCACACCAAACAAAATTGAATACCCTGTCTTTCATATTGTTTCCTCATTTTCTCAACTTTTTTTTTTTTTTTTTTTTTTTTTTAAGGTTTTTCGAGACAGGGTTTCTCTGTGCAACAGCCCTGGCTGTCCTGGACTCACTTTGTAGACCAGGCTGGCCTCAAGCTCACAGAAGATCCGTCTGCCTCTGCTTCCCAAGTATTGGGATTAAAGGCATGTGCCACCATGCCTAGCTCGTCAAGATGGTTATAATTCATAACTCACTGAAAACATTTATTTATCTGTTCAACTATTTGCCTTTCAATAATATTTACTGGGAGTCAGTTCCTTTTTTTCTTCTGGTACTGAGTAATCCTAGAAACCTAGGGCTTAAAAATAACTCTGCACCAGCATTTAATCTAGGGCCTTACCTATGTTAGCAAAGTGCTCTGCCAGTGAGCCTTAACTCTCTGAGGGTCAGCATCCAGGCCAGGTAAAGCAGTCTGTGGAGTCACAGCATCTGGGATCAAGCACCATTCTCACCACCTCTTAGCTGCAAGAACCTGGGATGATTACCCAACTGCCCTGGTACACTGCTTTCCTCATGGGCAAACTGTGATAGTGAAAATATGATTGACCTCACAGAGCTGTATGAGGAGTAAATAAAGCAGCACTTGTCAGTCCACAAAACACAAGCTGCCACAGACTTACTTCTATTACAAACCATCTTCTACTAGTTATTTTCTCTGTTTAAGCTGCCATAACAGATACCATGAATGATATCTGTCAGTTTATAGATGACAGAAATGAACTTCTTAGTCCTGCAGTCTAAGAAGTCTAAGATCAGGGTCCAGGGAAAATTTAGTGTTCGGTAAGGGCTCACTTTTTATTTCATAGATGGGCACCTTTTAGAGGAGGAAAAGTGGAGCCTTTTATAAGGGCACTAATCCTAAATACCCAGGGCTCCTGATTTACTCCTCTCTCCTATTTTCTAATGCCAACAGTGGTGAACTGTGGGAGACATAAACATGATAAGTTGTTTTATTACTGTGAGTGAGATATCCTAGGCTTTAGCATTGTGCTAAACATTAGGAACAGTGGTGAAACAGGTTTCCCTAAAACAGTAGCAGCAACAACAGAAGTTCATTATGAAATGCTTACTAAGAACTGGGTCCTACAGGATTTCTACAGGAAATATGTATTTCCTGTATGTATGGGTGTTTGGCCTGCATGTGTGTCTGTACATCACACGTGTACAGCATCCTCCATGTGCTGTCACAGCTCAGTACTTGGGGAACAGCATATAATCCTGTAAGAGTTGGAGTCCACCAAGTCTTGTTCCACATGTCTTTCCCCTTTGCTGACTGTGCTTTATTTACATCCTATTCCTGCAAGTGATGATGGCAGTCAGGGAAAGTCTAAACCGAGTATTCCTGGCATGTCACTCAGCCTGGGGGACAGTTTGGGAGAGCCTTGACACATACTTTAATACAGATCCACTTTCTATTCCTGTTTCACAGATATGAGAACTAAACAAGGAAGAGTGAAGGAACCTGTCCACTGTCACAAAGTAATGATGCAGTAAGAAATCAAATTCAGCTTGGTGAGGTGTCTTTAATCCCAGCCCACAGGAAGCAGAGGTAAGATCTCCATGAGACTGAGGCCAACAAGGCCTTACCTAGTGTGTCCCAGGCCACCCAGGGCTACATAGTGAGACCTTGCCCCAAGAGAAAAAGAAAAATGAAGCCCATGTTCTATAACTGACCTCTGTGAGTTATTAAGTGCTTCAGTTAATTGCCTTTCCTGGAACTCCTAGTTCAGTAGAAGAGACCATCAAGTGAGTCAGCACTAGTAATTCAGGGTAACAGGTGCTACTACTGAGGGAAGAGAAAATATTCACCAAACACAGGAGGAGGAAAGGGTCAGGGTCCAAGAGGCTCTCTAGAAGTGACACGTGAGGAGAGTCTACGAAGGATGCCCAAGAATCTTTCAGAGGAACACAGGTATGAAAATAGAAACATAAGACATTGTAGAAAGAATAAATAGCATAGGCAAACATTTGTAGGCAGGAAGCAATGAAGTCTGTTTCAGGAAGTACAACAAATTATATATGGATCTAGTATGGGGTGTAAGAAAATTGACTAAGTAAGCTATGACAAAACCATCAGTTTATATACCACAATAGTGAGTTCCTGAAAATGAGGAGAAAGGCACAAAGTTTTAAGCATTGAGAGACATGAATAGATTTACTCTCCCCCCCCCCCACAGGGTTTCTCTGTGTATCACTGGCTGTCCTGGACTCACTTTATAGATCCTCCTGCCTCTGCCTCCTGAGTGCTGGGTAAGGCATGCACCACCATGCCTGGCTAGATTTACTTTTTTTTTTTTTTTCTTTTTTTTTTTTTTTTTTTTTTTTTTTTTGGTTTTTCTAGACAGGGTTTCTCTGTGTATGCTTGGCTGTCCTGGACTCACTTTGTAGACCAGGCTGGCCTCGAACTCACAAAGATCCGTCTGCCTCTGCCTCCCAAGTACTGGGATTAAAGGCGTGCGCCACCACCGCCTGGCTAGATTTACTTTTAAGAAGATCTTGGGGGAAAGCTACTGGAGACAGGGCATCCAGATTTGTGACTTTCATCCAGGAAAAAAGGGCAGCCTGGGTAAAAGGGAAACAGTAGTAAATGAACTGGTAGGTGGAGTACAGAGGAAGGTTTCAGAGACACTTGAGAAATGGAATCCAAAATATCTGTTGACTGATTAGGCAGTATGAAGTCAGAAGAGGGAGGCTTGTAAAAGCCTTCATGACTCGTGTTCAAGAGCTCGGGCAGATGAGATGCACATTTAAAGATGGAGTTAAGGAATTCAATTTGTTCACTTTGAATCTGAGATGACATAGGGAAGATATCTGTTTAGAGAAATATACTCAGCTGGATATAAGGGTTCAGAGACAGGGAGTGAGAATCAGACTATGTAATTACTTAAATTCATATAGGTAACTGGAAAAGTCTCAAAGCCAAGTAATCGCTAAACTCAAGTCATTCTCTATGTTGTGACAGATTCTAGATGACAGACTTCATTTATCATCAGTACGAAGGGGAGAGCTGGTCTTTCTGATGCAGAACTCTGTGTTAAACCTAAATTCTTCAGTTAGTTGATCAAATAGCCACTCCTATTTCCTGTTAGTTACAGGAACCAATCATAATCTTAATCTTATAATTTTATTGCTCCACTCCAATAACCTAATAGCTTTTGCTATGTAATATGACCTGGATTCAGGTAGGGAAAAAAAAGAGAAGGAAGAGTCAGCTGACCATGGAAACAATTCAAGTGTCAATCACTGGAAGAAGAAAGATAAAACATGGCCTTTTAAAATGGTGGAATTTTAGTAACCATAAAAATAAATGAGCCAGCCGGGCGGTGGTGGCGCACGCCTTTAATCCCAGCACTTGGGAGGCAGAGGCAGGTGGATCTTTGCGAGTTCGAGGCCAGCCTGGTCTACAAAGCGAGTCCAGGACAGCCAGAGCTGTTAAACAGAGAAACCCTGTCTCGAAAAACAAAAAAACAAAAAACAAAACCAAAAAAAAAAAAAATAAATGAGCCTTGGGCTGGAGAGATGGCTCAGCGGTTAAGATGGCTCACAACCATCCACAATGAAATCTGGTGCCCTCTTCTGGCCTGCAGATATACCTGCAGACAGAACACTGTATACATAATAAATAAATCTTTAAAAAAAGAAAATAAATGAGCTGACAGCCAGGGCTACACAGAGAAACCCTGTCTCGAAAAACAAAACAAAACAAAAAAATAAATAAAATAAATGAGCCATAGCTTTAGGGAACAGATGAATTCTGGGAAAATGTTGAGTTAAAGAAAAAAAAGGTAAGTCCAAGAAGACTATGGCATACCATTTTCATAATGGCAAAAACAAAGTTTTAAGTAACTATTTATGAGCTCAAACATAACTGCTAAGATATTTTAAAAAGAAAGTGAATAATAAACACAAAATTCAGGCTACTGCCTATCTGGCACAGTTGGGGAATATGGAAATAGCACATAAGTGGCGTTAACAGTTTTAGTAGCATTCTATTTCTTACTAGAAATGGGCACTAGATTTGCTTCATGACTAACACTTTACATACACATTGTTCTTTGCATTCTTTCTTTGTAGAGCTGGAGAGTAAGAGTGCTTTTATGTTATATATATTCATATAGAAGAATATATATATCAGGCATTAAGAGCCCTTAAAGTCATTTAACTTAGTATAATCCTTAAGATGACCCTTTCCTGATAAAGCAGCATACTGTGAAATCTTAACACACACACACACACACACACACACACACACACACACACACACACAACTTTATGAACAACATAGGATAGTGAACCCATTACAGTCAATTTTCCCAATAAAACTGCACTCTGGCTAACTCAAGAGCACAATTCACAAACCCTACTAAATAACAATGACTTAAAATTTATGTGCCTGCAGAGGAAACAAGATGTACAATTATTTATTTATTAATTAATTATTTTTTGTTTTTGTTTTTGGAAACAGGGTTTCTCTGTGAATCAAGTCTTGGCTGTCCTGGACTAGATACGTAGACCAGGCTGGCCTCAAACTCACAGAGATCCACCTGCCCCTGCCTCCCGAGTGCTGTGATTAAATGTGTGCGCCACCATACCCAGCTATTTATTTAGTTTTTTGAGACAGAGTTTCTCTGTGTTTCCCTGACTGTCCTGGAACTTTCTCTGTAGATGAGACTGACCTCAAACTCAAAGAGATCCGCCCGCCTCTGCCTTTCAAGTGTTGTGCCATCACACAGGATAAGACATACATTTTTTATTTTTCTTTTCTCTCTTTCTTTTTGTTTGTTTTTGTTTTTTTGAGACAGGGTTTCTGTGTGTAACAGAGCCCTGACTGTCCCGGACTTACTTTGTAGACCAGGATGGCCTCGAACTCTCAGAGACCTGCCTGCCTCTGCCTCCCAAATGTGGAATTAAAGGCACGCGCCACCACACCTGGCAAGATATGTATTTTAATTGATGAAACATAAAAAAAGACACACAAGTTATGTAAATGGAAAAGCATAATAAGAGGGTAATACACAGAATACATGAGGGAAAAATGGACAACAAACCAAATGCTAATGAGAATGAAAAATGAGAAATGCCAAGTTTTCTATATCTATAAACTAGAAAAAGCATAAAATGATCATACAATCTAAAGATTTCTTGCATTAGTATTTAGAAATATATGTGGACTTCATCAAATATTCAAAGTAAGAGAAGACACTTACAAAGTCATCTCCTGAGTCAGCGCCCATAGACGCCACAGACTCCTTGCTCACAGATCGTGGGATCCTAGTAGCGCCTCCTGGCCTCTGAGCAACAGCAGTCTCTTCTGCAATTTTCTTCTTTAGTTTTGCAAACATTTTTGTTGTGTGGCTATCTTGCCAGGGAAATTAACCCCTGAACTTCTCAGTAAATGAAATTCAGACACAAGTTCCTAAAAAGTTTCACACATCCAGGCTAGCTGCATCCCACTTAAATATGGGCCAAAGAATTTTGGCAACACAGTATCTATAAATCAGATGAAAGAGACAGCTCCAAGTTAAACACTGGAAATATTTCACACCTCAGTTGTCAGGTTAAGCTTCAGAGTTCAAAGGTAGTTTCATAATAAGTATACATACACATAATAGAACACAATTATTAGACATTTAAAAAGCACTCAGGTCCTTTACTTGCATATATGGGTAAGGAATATCTGGTCTGAAAGAAGCAGAATAACCTGTCAAGGACTATGTAGCTAAGTTACAGGGCTAATATCTGAACACTAAACTGACTCATAAACCTCAACTTTTTGTTTTAACAATGATATATGACAGTAAAGTTTCCCAGGCCAACAGCATGTAATCATGGCTTAATGCTTTTGAACCTTTTTTCTAATAATATGTTTACTAAGAATTTAGTGCCTTTTCTCTTTAAGTCAAAGACACAAAAGTTAAAAGATACAAAATATGGAACTCAACCCCTGGTTTTCAATCAGATGCTTCCTCCTAGAGGGAAGAAAAAAAAAATCATAATGTGGGAAAAAAAAAACACCTAAGAAACCCAGACTAACTGTAGCCATCAGATACCCTTTAACTTTTTCACATCTGTGTGGAAATGTATGGTCTTCTCTGTGCTTGATAATATTACGGTAAGCTACAATTTCTTCCCATATGACATTTAACATGAGATTCAAAATTTCTTTTCTCTCAATGGTATATAAAACATTATTGAGCCAGATGTAGTGCAGGCCTTTAGTTCCAGAGGAGACAGAAGGATTTTTTGAGAGTTCAAGCCCAGTCCGGTCTACATAGCAAGTTCCAGGTCAGCCAGGGCTGCATAGTGAGATCTTGTCTCAAAAAACAAAATAAAGCAAACTCCTACTGTTCTGGTTCAACCTTAACTTTTCATGTCTTGTGAAGGATACACTCTGTAAGAACACAGGTGACACCTTACCACTTCAGATTATTAAGTCTACGAAGTCCTTCAAAAACTTTAACCCCAATATCTGTACACCATTGTACTTACCTGTCTTTATCTACTATATTTAAAACAGTCTGGAGGTCAAAGTCACTGCCCTGTGCAAAAACAAAGGTAAAATGGGTTAGATATTTCAAGTGAAAGATCAAAATGTTCAGTGGCAATGGAGCGAAATAAGAGGGGCAGGGATGATTAAGTGAGCGAATATTGTACTGCAGTCAATGGGATGCCCCTCAATCCCCGTGAACAGCCTAAGAATTTCACTACAAGCAGAAAGCATTTCTCACAGCATTGGTGCCTACACGCATTTCTCCCTAGGTGTTCTGGGCAAAACAGCTTGAATTAGTTGAAGGCTTCCCAGGGATACAACTTATTTCTCAGCTGATCCTCACATACATAAGTGTTTACCTGATCAGGCTTGGTGGTCTGATTCCGGAGTCGTTACTAGCACTAAGTCTCTAGAGAAAATGACAGCAAAGTTTTCAGACAGACGCTTAAGGTCCAGAGGTGCCGGATACTGCATTTTGGATCCCACTCCCTCTGGCTCGCTCTGGAGCCGCGTCCTTGCTAGGGCTGTCAACCAAGGGAGGGGCTCAACCTCTGTTTGACAGCAGGGAGACTGCGCCCCAGAGAGCAGTGGGGCTTCGCTAAGGTCGCCCAGGGCGGCTCCGGACCCCCAGGCCAAAGGTGCAGCCGCCTCCGCCACAAATCCCCTGAACACTCCGGCACCGCCCCCACCCCTAGGTCGGGGTCCAGCGTGTCCCCCATTTCGTGGTGGACCCCAGGGAACTGCGGGAGGGAGGGTGGCCTACTTGCGTCCCGGGGATACGGTCGCGCACTTGGGGCTCTCGGGCCAGTCGGCACAGCCACGCCTCCGCGGACTCTCGAGGGCGCTGGGCCCCCACCTCAGGCCGGCAAGCCGAGCACCGACCCGGAACCGCACGTTTGCCGCGCGCCGGAAGTGGCTGCGCGTCGGCTGGGTTCTCCGCGCGCGCATGCGCCCGTGAGCAATTTAGCAGCGCGAGCAAGGTTCATGGGCGGTTGGGCAAGAACGGCTACGGGGCGCGGGCGCATCTACCTGTGTTGGCCGGCCACTGCCACTGCCACTGCCACGTCAGCAAGCGCCATGAATCGGACTGTAACCGAGCTCCCCTCGATCGCCACCTTTTCTTTTGAAGTGGGAGGAGTCCCGTGGCTGACGCGGCCCCGGGACGGGCGGTAGTCGAGGGTGGACATCGGGGTTCCAGGGAAGCCTGTGTTCCAAAAACTATAACTCCGAGGCTGGAGGATGGTCCAGCGGTTAAGCGCACTGCCTGCTCTTCCAAAGGACCCGAGTTCAATTCCCAGGAACCACATGGCAGTTCACAGCTGCAGCTGTCTAATTGCTAGGCGTGTTGCCTTTAATCCCAGCACTCAGGGAGGCAAAGGCAGGTGGATCTCTGAGTTCAAGGCCAGTCTGGTCTGTACAAAGTGAGTCCAGAACAACCAGAAAGGGGGAAAAAAATCAAAAACTACAACTCTGACACCTTTCCTGGTGGGACCCAGGTTTTAATTCTGATGTCCGACTTCTATCGATCATACGTTAAATTTATCTGCCTAAGTAACATTTCCATATTCCTCAAGCATTGTACGTTCAAGAAACTTCAGTCTTGCATGAGAGGCAACATCAGCCCAAGGGTCTGTTGATTCCATCTATTCTTCCAGTTTCCTCTTGTACCAGGCAGGGATAAAACAAGTACTTTAAATAGAACTTTTCAAATCTACAAAGTAGCATTATAAGCGTGACTCTGTAACTGAAGACAGCTAAAAGCGCCCAAAGCTATTACCCCAAACAAACAAACAAAAAAGAAACCAGCTGTCAATAATACTAGAGAAGTACACAAAACTTTAAGCAAATAACGTTTATTTTTATATTGATGATACAATACACTTAATATATACGTGATTCAAGATACAAAATTCATTTACAAGAGTTCACACTTGATGTATACACATTCCTAGAGAATATTAATGCAAAGTTCTTTATTACACTGACCACAAAACTCCAAATATTCTGTAATCCTGTTATTTAACAAACATCAAAACAACGTTTTATTTTCCATCCCCTAGTATTTAAGTGCCCTCAAAGTGATAGGCACCAAGTAACAGTTAAGAACATTGAAACGCCTACAGAATCTGCTCTGCAGAATCACAGTGTTTACTTTGAAATTCATGTAGTTAAGAAGTGAAAGGCTCACTTAATGATAAATCACATACACAAGAATCAAGTGATCAACTCAAGAAAATACAATGTTCAAGAACTTATCAATTAGGTTTATGAAATGTTAATTGTAACAGACAAAAGCAGAAGATGAATGGTGGAAAGAAAACAAAACAAAACAAAAAAAACCTTAAGAGAATGTATGGTTTAAGCAATTTAGAAACACCAACAGACAAGACTTTTACAACACAAATGTTCAAGTCAAATCATACAATATATAATTTTCCCCTTAGTCACTGTAGTAAAGTCTCTTCAAAATTCACCATTAACACACAAAAATTGTGAATCCAAACAGTTTATCACAGAGTTGACTAACAGGTTTATTCTAAAGTATTAACTCACAATATCCAAATTTTAATACAAAAGAACAAGACTGTCTCAACGATCATAGTGATCTGTGAACAACTAGATAAGCAATCAGTTAGCTTTGTTATTTATGCATGACAGAGAGCACTTGGATAAGGATTGTTACATGAAAATTGTTGTGCTTCAATCTGTTGAGAGCTAATATAACTCTAATCCCTACAGTGTTACAATTGTATAACATTTCAGTTACAGACAAGCACAAGTTTTTAAAAAAGTGTGTCACACTACTAGAAAGTCAAGTACAGTTTCTGCTATGATTTCAACAAGTGCATTTCTGCCTAACATATAGGCATAAGACAATAGGTTCACCATTATTTTCAGGGTAAAGATGATCAAATATAACCTTAAAAACTGCTTATTTGATTAAATTAACCTTTAGTGATACTCTGAACAAAGCTAATTGATACTAACTTTTAAAGTGGAAACTGGGCAGAAAATAACAAAGTTCTCTGAAATTAGACTAACCTTTACAGCAAAGTAAAATAAATGATTTCTAACTACTACGTCTGATTCAGTGACAAATGTAACTACTACTTATACTGGTGCTACAAAATGAAGGTAACTTATCTGGGGGAAATTCCTTGCCTTGTAATCTCTACTAAGAATATGTTAGGACACTGTATCTGCATTTCCTAGTCTGCCTCAATTGTAAGCATCCCACAACATACAGGATTCCAGCTGAAGACCAAGGCTTATTAATTTTTTTTAAAGTTTGGAAAACTAGTGATTATGGCCTATGTGGTGAAAGGAATACTTTTAGGTACCTACAAAAGGCCACATAAATCAAGTTCTAAATTACTGTACTGAACCACTCAGTGTAATTTAATGATATAATCTTAAAAAAAAAATTCCTCAGCCGGGCGGTGGTGGCGCACGCCTTTAATCCCAGCACTTGGGAGGCAGAGGCAGGCGGATCTTTGCGAGTTCGAGGCCAGCCTGGTCTACAAAGCAAGTCCAGGACAGCCAGAGCTGTTAAACAGAGAAACCCTGTCTCGAAAAACCAAAAAAAAAAAAAAAAAATTCCTCAGGAAACAGTAACAAAACTTACTATGCTACAATAGTTTAAGTAGTTTCTTTTTTCCTGAAGATTTTTAAATACATTACTGTATACTCTTAATTTAGGGAAAAAAAATCAGTAATCAGTGGCATGCAAAAGAAGATGAGAGTTAAGATTTTGAAGACATAACAGTGGCATTTCTCTGTGGTTTGGAGATGTTTACTGGGGAAAGGAGTAACATCATTTGACATTTTATAATGGTTATTTATGTTGGTTTCATGTTTAAGAAAATTCATGGTTCAAACTCTAATGTTTATAAATCTCATTTTTAAACCAGGGACCAATGGACATTCATAACAGTTTTAATCGAGGAAAAAAGTGATATACATAAAAATATAAAAAAATTTAAATACCTTTCACTGCAGACTTATTAAATCTGAGAAAAGTAAAATCTAAAATTAGTGATATTGCCTGAAATAATACTATATCTAAAAAGATGATTGTCTTAGGATACACACTAGAATTGTCCACTTATGGGAAAAATATTTGCAATTTGTAGACTGTTCTGTGAGCAAATTCAGACTGAGTCTGTAAGTAAATCTGTCATATACAATGGAATATACTTTAAACTGTTTTTAAAACTCTGAAGCTGGGCGTGGTAGCACACGCCTTTAATCCCAGCACTTGGGAGGCAGTGGCAGGTGGATCTCTGTGAACTGGAAGCCAGTCTGGTCTACAAATCCAGTCCAGGACAGCCAGGTGTTATTACACAGAGAAACTCTGTCTCAAAAAGAAAACAAACAAAACCATCCCACAAAACTCTGAATCTACTGTCAATATGTTAAACAAAACAACAAAGCCCCATATACTAAAACAAAATTTGAAAAACACAAAAAGAAATGATATTTTAAAATTATGAAATGGTGTTATAGTTACACTGAACAAATAACAGTGTTGTGTAAAAATGGAATTCTATACCGATTTTCACTTAAGAAAACAAAGTTACAGAATTCCAAAGAAAATACTTCTATGGTACCAAATTAGTTATTCTTAATACATTTATGCTTATCTAACTATATGTTCTCCTACACCTTTCCTTTCCTGTAAGCAGGTGATCGATCCCAGCTGCATGTAAGTTAATCTCCACTAAATACAAAGCACATTGAAAATTACCTTTTTGTGCTCAGAATTTAGGGAAGATGAGACTAAGTATATATGTTTGGAAAGCCTAGTCTGAGGACGATGAATCATCTTTTTACTTTATTTAAATTATGTTGTCCCAGTGTTCAGGAAACACTAGGAGTTGATTATGTGTGCAGCATCAGTACATAAGCATTCCAGAGAATTCTTAAGTTTTCTCAGCAATTCATACTTTACTCAACTGCAAAGTTACCAGCTTTGTAACTGTTTGGGACAGAAATTGCAGGCACAGCATCAACCTTACCTTTTATGCTTTTCATTAAAAACAAACATTTAGGTGTATGAGTGTTTTGCCTGCATATATGTCTATGCCTCACATGCATGCAGTGCCCACAAAGGCCAGAAGAGGCTATCAGATACCCTAGAACTAAAGGCTGTGAGCAGTCATATGGGTGCTAGGCATGAAACCCAGGTCTTTTGGTAAGAGGCCTTTTGGCCAGGCATGGTGGTGCATGACTTTAATCTCAGTACTCAGGAAGCAGAGGTAGGAGGACCTCTGTAAATTCAAAGCAATCCTCGTATATAGCAACCTCCAGGAATAGCCAGAGCTACATAGAGATACCCTGTCTCAAAAAAGCAAAAAACAAAACAAAACAAAAAAAGAGGTGCTCTTATTAACTGCTGAGCCATCTCTCCAGAACTTAGCTTTATGAATTTTAAACAACATAATATATGATCTGCCACCTGCAAAAAGGTTTGGTTGTTAAGACATTAGAGCCTGTTAACATTTCTTTCTTTTTTTTTTTTTTTTTTTGGAAGGGCTTCTCAGAAATAACACATTAATGCATCTTACTGTATTTCAGGAAAAAGATAACTTAAAGAGCATAACTGAAAAGTGTTATGAATAACTGGCTGCTCTATTAACAATGGGAGGCAAACATAGTAAGTTTAGAAGTGCTAAAATAGACTCAAACTGATTTTCTCTTCAAAACAATTTAATGTTAATAGGAGAGATTTGGTTTTTGGAAGAATGGAGTAGAAAGATGCCTTGCAGTTATATTTTACAATGCAGTAATAACTTTTTCAGTGAATGTACAGAAGTGTGTTTAAACAACCCTTATATTCATTCATGCAAACAAACATGTGAACTAAAAATATTGATATTCGCCAGGCGTGGTGGCACACGCCTTTAATCCTAGCACTCTGGAGGCAAAGACAGGTGGATCTCTGTGAGTTCAAGGCCAGCCTGGTCTATAAATCAAGTGCAGGACAGTCAGGGATACATAGAGAGACCCTGCCTCGAAAAACAAAAACAAAAAAACTCTGATACTCTGTAATATCCCAGGCATTCACAAATTGGCACTGTATATATTTTCTATTATTTTATGTTCCCCAATACTATCATCCCAAATCTTTCTGTTATGACTTTTGAGCCAGTGTCTCCTGTAGCCCAGGCTGCTCCTGAATTTACTATGCAGCAGAAACTGGCCTGAACTCTTGATTCTCCTACCTTCACCTTCCAAGAACTGGGATTACAGACACATCCCATCCCCCCCCCCCCCCCCCCACTGCTCAGCCGAAAGCCTAGGGTTTCAGTCTCTCAGGCACTTCATATTAAGAAATCTATTTTGTATGTGAATGTATGGTTAAATTGTGGAGCACAGACATTCCCAGAGAACTCAGCAATAAAAATAAAGGCACTGAGTTCACTGGAAGCATTTTTTTTCATATGAATAGACTCATTTTTGATATGCAATGCTAGTAATAAGTTTACTTAACCAGATGGCCACTGCAGACACACATCAACAACTCAGTTCCTCTCTATCCAGCCCACCATGGGTCGGCCTTCTTTAGCTAATGCCCCTTCTTCTGCCCCACAGAGACACATATAGAATGAGCATATTGATGGAAACAATTCAGAAATTAGGATTTAACATCAGATATTAAAATGATAAACATGGTTATTTCCTCAACTTAAAAGACATTTCCTATTTTCAAATGAGAGTAATTTTTTTCAATAGCCCCCCAAAAAGTCCTACTATAAACAAATTTCTACCCAGTAGTAACACTCATATATGGGCTATGAAAAATATAGGACTAATAAAGATAAGACACTGCTGGTGTCTCAGTTTCACAAATGTAGGTTTTCAGGTCTCTAGGAAATATTTAAATGGAAGTTTATAGATGACTTTAAAGCTGAGAATATGTAGCCTTTTCTAATATCTTATTCTAATTTCAACTCCAAAGGAGCCCATTTTATCTCAACACAAGCCCCTTAAAATTGAAGCTTGTTACAGAGATCCAGCCACAACCTAATTATAGTAGCATGAACAATGCCACTCTGATGTCCTCACAGAACTAAAATAAATTCAGCCCACAATGGGTATGGGTATATAATATACACACACTGCATCACTGCATACCAAGATATTTACAGATATGTACATATATATATATACAAAAAGTTTACAGAGATTTCATTTAGCATCACAAAAATATACACATGCCATTAAAAATAAGATTTTCAAATAAATAAGTTCTAAAAAGAGCCCTCAACCTAAACACTCTTTAAATTCTCCAAATAAACATGAGAACAGAACATACTCCCAAATTACCAGGAGACTCAAGGCATTCATATTCATATTAAATCTTCTACTCACACAGAGTGGGCAGATGATCATGGCTGTGGCCAAGTGTGCAGACCCTGGCACCTTCAGTCCAGAACATTCCATGGTTATTGAGGTGATTATAAGTCTCCACAGAATAGAGAGACTTTTCAACTAGGCTGACACCAGTCTTCAGACACAGAGATTGAAGTTGGAGAAGAATGGTAGAGAAGGGTCTGTAACTGATTCAGGAGTCTGATCTGGATTTCTTAACATTAATAAAATTCAGTATCATGACCTATTTGAGAGAATTCTATTGCATGACAGAGGAGAAAAAACAAAACCACACTCCAAATCCAGATCCTGAGTCAGGAAAACCTCAAGTAAGACCAAATTACACCTCAATTCCCAATCTGTGAAACATTTCAACTTTGTTAAAAATATATAAAGAGCACAATATATTCTGTGCTTTGAAAGATTTTGAGAGCACCACTTCCTAGGGGGAAACAACTATATACAAAGAATATATCCCGACTAAAATAAAAGAAAGAAATCTGATTTTATAATTAGTAAAATATGGCTAGGGGCGACTGATTCAATGGTATGAATATTCATTGTACTGGTAATTAAACATATGGCCTTGCAGATGCTAGGCAAGCACTCTATGAATGAGCCTCATCCTGACTGGTTTGAATATCTGATACACTGAAAACAAAATCCTAACTTTTATGTTAAGATTATACAGCTCTAAATTTTCTCATTTATTACAGAAAGAAGCCTGAGCTACTGGCGAGACTGAGCTGAGCTGAGCTCGTGTTTGTAGCTCCGTCGCCGAATAACTAGCAGCTGCTGACATCGATGCTTTCTCTCTACAGAACAAGAAAGGTGGCTGACTCAGTCACAGAAAGAAAATCCCACTGTGTTTCACTGTGCCTTGTGTATAACTGGTCTCTTGCAGTTGGATGATTCCTAGTTTGCTTACAGTGATTCTTAAGAGACCAGAAACTTTATCAGAGTCTATTAAGAACTTTGTGCAACTTCAGTACAAAAATGTTGCTTCCTCATCTTTGCTATTTTTAGCTTCAATATTTAAGCTTTTTAAAATTCTGAGTAATTAAATAGGGCTTAAAATAAGGAAATGTTTTTTGAGACAGGGTCTCATGTAGCCCAAGCTGGTCTAGAGCTTACTCTATATAGCTAAGGATGCCTTCGAATTCCTGATGCTCTTGCTCTACCTCCAAGTGCTGGGAATGGAAACCAGGGCTGTGTGCATGCTAGGGCAAGGTTCTAAGCCACAATCTTAATCCTCAAAGCAAGGATTTTTAAGTCTCCTTTTCTTGCATTTCAAGTACCATAAGAAAAAAAGTGTGGTGCATGGGAACTGTGCAATACATGTTTGTTCTTCTTTTTAAGGGCATAGATTAAAACAAGTTTCAAATTGCCTACTGTAGTTTTGCTCTAAAAAGATTCCAGTTCTCTTAGCAGTTATTTTTGAGATGGACTTTTGATGTATAGTCTAAGTTAGCCCTGGCCTTGTAATCTTCCTGCCTTAGCCTCCTATGTATTGGGATTATAGGCATTTATTACCATACCCAGCTTGAAATTGCTTCTATTTTTTTCTTAAAAAAATTTTTTTCCTAGTGATGGAGTAAACACAGGATTTCTGAATACTAAAACAAAATGCTGTACGGCACAGATACAGCTTCAGTTTTGGTCCACTATAGATCTTTAACTATCAGTTAGGAACTGTATTACTATTAGTTTAAGGGACCATGTTATAATTAGTTTTACACTGTGATCTCTAAGACAAACATTTTTCTGGTCATGGAAAGTCTAATTTCTCCAGGACAGTCTCTCTAAGCAAGTCTCAAAACAGCTAAGTAGGACCTAGGGTTTTGTTTTGTTTTTTTGAGCCATCTTAGTAAACACCATATGGAAAGGATGCTATAATGCTAAAAACACACAAATTAGCTTTTCTGGAAGCAACAGGAGGAAATCAACATTTTTGGAACCAAGGCTCCAACCTGTAGGATCACAGACAGGAATAGGCTCTTGGGTGAGTCACTATATTTTATATGGAAGATTGCTAAAGAGCAGATACATGAAGCTACTTGTCAAAGAGCATCATAGTAGTTACTAGAAAAGCAAGGATTAGAACTCAGACTTCTTGCTTCTGAAACTAGTGGTCCTTATGCTTAGCAGAAAAGAATAAAAACAGAGGACATCGACACTTTAGGTGTCAGGAACAGTAAAATGTGTTGTAGGTCAGCACTTAGGGGAACTGGAACAGAGGCTAGACAGCTAATGACCATTTACTGCTACAGTCCAGGAGAATAGTTTAAAAAGGAAAACCACAATTTGCAAACAAAGGTGGAAGCAGGCCTTTTAAAATACTGTGTGAAAGAACACAGAAACAATTTTAAAAGCAAATGAAACATCCCAAGTACCTGACCCAAACATAACCTGGTCTTCATGAAGTCTGTGACCTGGAGCAGATAAGGCCACAACATATGGACCATGTGATGGTCTAGGTGACAGAAGGTAACCAGGTTAAAACACCACATCAAAATTTCCTTAGAAACATAGGAAAGAAGTACTAAAAACAACCACGTCATTTCTCCAGGAACTGCCAGGGGTAGACCATGAACCTATACAGAAAATAGGCAGAAGGTCTTGGGATTTATGGATTTCTGAACTTAAATACCATGCAACCGAAAGGGGTTGGGAAAGGAAGAACCTTCTTAGCTAGTACCTTTGATATTATGAAGGAGATGGAATGGAAAAACACACAAAAATATTTATATTACATATTGAGTCCTATTTAAAACATTAAAAAAAACCCTTATGTATGAATACAAAATAACAAAACACAGAGTTTTAGTACCTTACTTCCAAATTGTCAAAGCAAAACCACCTCACAATTTACTTTCCTGACACACAATTATTCTCAACTTAAACTGACAGTATCTCTAACATTAATGCCTTGAATATGAAAAAGCATTAGAAACTGTACAGTGAGTATACCAAGGAATCTATCAAAACATGTTTCAAAATCTAATCAATGAAGAATCTTCATAGAAATCCTACTGGACACCTCACAGGATTATGAAATCATGGACTTAATTTTTGGTTGAAATACTTAAAAGCATTTTCCTTTGCATTTCTAGCATTCAAAGACCACAAAGAAAATAAAATATGCAAACAAATCTCTGGATAATAGTACTCAAACTCTAAGTAATCTTAAATTAAAAGTAAATCTTAAATCTGTCACCTTAAAAGTTCCAATTAAAAAAAAGTTCCAATTTAAGATTTAATTTCCAGATGCAAATCAATCATAAACATTCTAAAATTTGACATAATGAAATGAAATTCAGTGATGTTGAGACATCTGTACTTCAGAGAGTAACTTATTTTCCTACCTATTAGTGTCGAGTGAAAAGAAACTACAGAAGGGCTCTGCTCTTGATTTTCAGTAGTTCATGTGGCCAGTTTCACCCCTATGAACAATTAGATAGTCCCCAAATACAGACATTTAAAGGTCCAAGTAACTTATGGATTGTCCTCATTATGTAAAAATAAACAATTTATTCTTCTTAGGGTGGCAACAGTAACTATTTGAATGTAGCATCAGATGTTGGAGGTACATATTTAATGTCAAAACCAAAAAATAAAAATTTTAAGATTGAGACTTTAAAAGACTTGAAAGATCACATTTTAAAAGTTACCCTAAAAGTTAGAACTTTTTTCAATTTTCTTTTAAAATGGTGATTCCTAAATCCAAAAATAAAAACCAAGTAACACACTATGTTTCTGTCATTACATTAAAAAACTGCACCATTTAAAATCTGTGGAAAATGAAAAACTGTTAAATAAGAGCATTTTAATAGTCATCCATAGAATTCTCAAAGAAGATGTTTCGAACATCCAGAATAGAGGCTAGTTCCAAAATGTGCTTCTGAAGGTGAGGATTCTCCACGGTTTCATCCCTTGGCAGTTGTGGATAGGATTCTGGGTAATTTCGGGTTTCCTGGTAAATAAGGAAAGTCATGTGTCACAGTCTGATGGAAGAAAACTACTTGGTTTGACAGTATTAAGGAGGACCTAAATGTTTCTTTTCTTTTCTTACCAGTTATTATTATTAGTATATCTGTTTTTTGTTGGTTTGGGAACTTTTATTTTTTGAGTTTTAGACAGGATCTTGTTATACCTCTAACACATGGCACTGCTCATGTGTCAGCCTCCTAAGAGCACAGCCATACTTGGTTACTGTACTGAATACTAACAACTGACAATTTTAGCCTCTCAATATAGCTTCACATGGGTTAGCCTAAGACATTTGCACAATGAATTGTTTCAAAAATATTTGCTAACCTCTATGGCTGTTAGGCCCTATAGTCTAGACTATCTGTCAAAGCCCATACAAATCCTGAGAGGCATCCAAACATGTAATTTAAAAAACCCCCCAAAGCAAAACTCATTTCATGAATGAGAAAAGGAGTAGTAGAAATCAAAATGAATGAAAAGACAAAAATCTAAAATAAAACATTCTAAGAAAAAGAAGAGAACAAAACGTTTGTAAACTTAAAACAGAAAAGATTTCTTAGGAACCCGAAGAAAACAAAAACCTCAAAAGAAAACCTGATTAATTGAATTTACTCAACATTTAAAAAGCTTAGTCTTCAAAACTTGTTAAAAACAAACAAATAAAAAACCAAATCAAAAAAAATCTAGCCAGCCAGTAAGCAAATGGAAAGACATTCACCACCATTCCTGGTAAGTACAGTGCAAATTGGACCCCACCCACCTGGATGGGATCAGAATGTAGGTCCAATGGCACCCAGTGCAGCTGGTACAAAAGCAACTTTCAGACTTTGCTAAGGGAGTGCTAATGATCTGTTTTGAAAAAAAGTCTGGCAGGTTCCAGAAATGTAACACACAACAACCTTCTGCCAATAAAACTCAGAAAGTGGGAAGGGGCAAGTGGTCCTTATGGACAGTCAGTAGAAGACAAATTCCACAAAGCTGAACTCACACTGGATGTCAAACAATCATCAAGGAAAAGCAAACTAGTGACAGTAGGAGACACTGAGTCAGTGGAGAGGACAAGGAAGTCAGAACAGAGGCAGTGATGTCTAAGTTTCCTAAATATTATCTTTGAAGAGACTAAAAATAAAAAGATCTTGTGTTGCCACACAAGTTGGAAAGTTGCTGACCAACCTTCTCCCTAGTGGGGAAGCAGCATAAAAGATACTTTTATTAAAGTCTCTGAATGTGGGGAAAATCAAAAATCAAAATATGTCTGCAAAGACTCACATGAGCTCTTCTACTTGTACTGAAGGAGAGTTTTTTTTTTACTAGTTAATGACTCACAGCTGCCCAGGTATCAACAATGGAGTACTACTCAAAAGCCAAATGAACTAGGAGTTGGAGGGACAGCTCTGTGGTTCAAAACACTTGTTGCTCTTGCACAGGACCTAGGCTTGGTTCCCAATACTCACATGTGGTATGATTTTATTAAAATAACCAATTATGAGAATGTTTGGGCTGGGCGTGGTGGAGCACGCTTTAATCCCAGCCTTGGGAGGCAGGGGCCGGTGGATCTCTGCGAGTTCAAGGCCAGCCTGGTCTACAGAGCAAGTCCAGAACAGCCAGGGCTACACAGAGAAACCCTGTCTCAAAAAACCAAAAAGACTTAAATAAACAAAATCTATTAAAAAAAAAAAAAGAGAGAATTTTTTGTTTAATCTCAGGTGTGAGGCTGCTTAAGCCACAGGTGTAAAGTATTAACTGCCTCACGAGCTAGCAGGGGCGTGGCTTAACCAGTTGAGCAAGTTTAACTCAGAGGATTTGGGAGAGGAATAAAAAGCCAGAGTCCTGAGGAGAAGCAGGCTCTACAAAGAAGTAGGAGGAAAGGGGCTACAAAGAAGAAAGAGGTTGCTGCTCTCCTGGCTGCTGGTGCTTCCCCAAACTGCTGCTTGTTCTTGATTTACTAGACTTCTACTGAGACTGGTATTGCCTCAAAGAACCAAAGGACCCTAAATCAGCAGGAAGTAGCTTAAAGAGAATTCCGTCCTTTTTCCTTCTAACCTTCTTTCTCTCCCATCTAGGGTTGGAAGGAACGAGGGTTGGATGGGAGGCATAAGGTATTAAGTATAGTAAAATAAATAGAGTGAATAATATAAAAAATAAAATAAAAGCCTCTTGTTACACCCACATGGGGGCTCAAAACCATCTAAAACCTCCAGTTCCAGGGGATCTGATGATATCTTCTTTCTTCTGTGGATACCAGAAATACATGTGGTGCACATATGCACATTCAAGCAAAACATTTATACACATAAAAAAATTAAAAATAATGAAAAAGAATCAAGCTAGTCATATATGAAATAAAACACACCAATCTCAGTAATGGCTTTACAACTATCATAGGAGTAAGGATCTGTAATGTTGTGGTTCATACATTCACCAAACATTCTGGAATGATGCTGTTGTATGGCGTAACAGGTTTGTATTCTCAGTAATACAATGTACACCAATGGTATACTTCAGTTTCGTGCATTTCACTGTAAGCATACATAATGGGGCAAGCCTATAATCCTGGCACTCAGAAGGTTGAGGCAGGACAGAAAGTTAAAGGCCAGCCTGGACTACATAGCAAGAATGTATCAATTATATAAAGCCAATTATGTAAAGCCAAACTAGAAACAAAATCAAAGTATGTGGCAGAATACTTTGAAACTAAAAGTTGCAAATGCTTTTTAAAGTTTTTTTTTTTTTAAATTAAGACTAATGTTCCATAATGAAATAAAAAATGCAATGGATAGCTGGGCGTGGTAGCGCACACCTTTAATCCCAGCACTTGGGAGACAGAGACAGGTCGATTGCTGTGAGTTCAAGGACAGCCTGGTCTACACAGAGAAAAAACAAAACAAACCAAGCTCTGTGCAGTGGCAGTATCGTAGCCAATGAGGTTTATCTGAGGCTAGATTATTGCTAATTGAAAAATCAAAAGCCACTGAGAACCAAGTTGGTCAGGTCAGTGTTATCCCTATCAGAGAAACTTCTTGCGGTAGATGTTATAACATGAAGACCCACAACTGGACAATGTACAGAGAATGAGATTGTGGAGCATTCAATCCTAAACAGGATTATCTTCATCAAACCCCATCCCCCAGGGCTCAGGGTCTATGCAAAGAGGTGAAAAGATTGTAAGAGCCAGTGGTGATGGGTAACTGTGAGGGAACAGTGTCTTCTGGACACACGGGATGACACACCTATGAACTCAGAGACTGACAGATGTAAGAGGACCAGCACAGGGACAAACCACACAAAATCCCAACCCCAACCAAGAAGCTATTTGCAACTGATACCTGCTGGAAAAAAGAAAGTGAGTTTTTGACAATGGAATATCACTAGGTTTATCAATCACACTCCAGGACAGGCCCAACACTCAAGAGTAGTGGGCTAACATAAAACACATTCCATATGTTTTGTGTTCATTTTGTCGTCTTTTTTGGTCTTACTGTCTTTTTGTTTGTTTGTTAGGTTTTTTTATAAACAAGGTCTCACCATGTAGCCTTGGATGGCCTAGAACTCTTAATCTCCTGACTCTGCCTCCTGAGTGCTAAGATTAAAGGCGTGCACCAACTACTATTGCATCATTTATGCAATAATAAACGCCTGGAAGGAATCCAAATGTTCATTATTGGCAGAATGGGTAAGTAACTGAGACACAATGACAAAGAATGAAAACTATAATCAAGATGGTCCAATTGTGATAACATGCCATACATACATGTACATATATATGCATGTACAAGGGTATATATGTATTTTATTTTTTCAGTGGTGGTGTTGATTGAACTTAAGACCTGTGCACACCTGTACATTCTATCACTGAGCTACATTTCTAGCCCTCAGAACACTACTGACTGAAATAAAGCAATATAAATCCAGTTATATATTAGACAGAAATGAAAACATACAAGGTTTTAATAAAAGACAAATGATCACAGCACTCAGGGTATCAGCTGCATTTGAGGAGAGATTTGGCAGGACCCACAGCAGAATTCCCAAGTAAAGAAAGCTTTTTTCTTTTTTTAAAAATACAATGTCTCATATATCCCAGGCTGGTCTCAAACTCATTAGGTAGCCAAGGGTGACCTTGAACTTTGACCTCTACCTCTGATGTGCTGGGAATACAGTAGCTTATGAAAATGTTCTTAATGGGAACAAGTGTCACAGTATTGTTTTTTATTTTTTAACATTTATTTATTTATTTACTATGTATACAGTATTTGGTCTACATATATGCCTGGGCACCAGAGCTCAATGTAGATGGTTGTGAGCCACCATGTGGTTGCTGGGAATTGAACTCAGGACCTTTGGAAGAACAGCCAGTGCTCTTAACCTCTGAGCCATCTCTCCAGCCCCCGTCACAGTATTGTTAATCTTTTCCTATCTATTTGTTTTAATAATGTAAATAAAATATAATAAATGACTTGCAATAACAAATTAAAATGGTGGTCTTTAATGATTCTTTGCCTACCCGAAAAGCCTTGTGCATCCTCAGGGTGGCTGAACAGAAGACAAACCTTGTGAGAAGCAATCGAAGAAACTCATCTCCAAAAAACTGGAGGAAGGCCTGATCTGCAGAGGAGAAAGGGACAGTGGAAGGAGATGATATGAAAATGACATTGACTAGCGAACTAAGTTAAGGAAAGCCTTCATGACTTTCCTACCCGGGTAGGACAGGTACCGTTTAAAAAACCTATGCAGTTTATAGTAGGAAACCATGTAAGCCACTACAGTAAGCTTTGTTAAGTGTGCAGGTAGATTAGCAGGGTACCTATTGAACGTGAATGGGTCAGTAGCTGAGCAATATCACGGTTGATTTTTCGAAGATATTCTTGACACTTTTCCCACAGGCCTCTACGCATGCTTGACAATCCAGATACAAATAGGAAGGCCATTAGAGGATTGTTCAAAAAGAGAGTGAAGAGGCTACCTCGCTGAGACTGATCTGTAATAACAAACATGTTACATACAGACAAGAGTTTTACAAAGGGTTAGCAAACACATGAACAATATTTTAATATGTTGATAATTTGTAATTAAAGCAATATCAGTAAATCACAATTCAACAACATAAATTCTTCATGAAGCTATGAAATCACATCCTAGGCATATTGCCTTCTGAATAAAATAAAAAAAAAACGGAGCCTCTTCCAATTATGAATGATAAATAAACACATTTCCTATTACCTTAACACCACTAAATCAACTTCATCTGAATATGGCAAGTGTTGACTCATGAAGCACCCATGATGTAAATGATGAGTACCTGATCTGCCAATTTTCACGACTGGTTGTTGTTTTTGTTTGCAACCCAGGTCCCTTTTGAGATAGGGTTTTATGGAGCCTAGAATGGTCTTGAACTCACAAAGTAGTGAAGGAGAACCCTGAACTCCTGATCCTCCTGCATTTTTACCTCCCAAGTGTGGATGATATGTATGGTCCCATGTGCCACCATGTCCGACTCTCTGTCTGGCTCTTCAATGTCAGTATTTTCTTTCTTTGGCCATACATATTGCAGATCTCACCAACTCCTAGGATATTGGTTGCTACTCATGCTCACATATGCCTAATTTTAGAATACTGAGATTTAATTTCCTAGTTCTGGCTCTGTGTTGTCCTGTGATCTACTGTACACAAAGACTAACTGCTCCAAACGGAGACTATTTATGAACGCACTGCAGACTTCAAAGAGTACAAAAAGGCATATTGTTAATACTCAGTAGCTCTGTAATTCACCCTACATTTCTATGAACAGCACTGGGCTAGATTCAATTCCATTCTCAGAAAGACCTTGAGCTCAACATATGACGCCCCCTGACAGCTCTCTAATGCAGGTTCTCATCAAGACTCAGGATTTCTACCAAAACCCGAGCCATAGACTCCTGTTCTCTTTTTCTCTGCCTGCAAGGCCTACAGCATCAGTGAGCTTAGCATTCAGACACTGCTGAGCTCCCAACACTATCATCTGACTACTTCTCTCAGTGTCCCTCTAATTCATTCTCTATGTATGCTCTTCCACCCTCCTCTGTTTAACATCTTTCACTCAGATCTAAGTCCAATCATGTCACCAATCTTGAAAGGATTTTTGTCATTCAATTACACAGCCCCTTTAGCCAGACAGTACTTTAACTTCTCTCATAGCTCAGGGCTATAACACACATACTTTTTGGCTGGAGCATTCCTGTTCAGTCACTCCTCATCCCCATCCACCATCTCCCTTTGCTTCACTTCTACATGTTAATAGTTCCTTGTCTGCACTCCCACACCTCCTCCTGTTAGGCCATCTCTATCTTCACTAGACATTGGTTCTAGGAGAAACACAACTGTATCAGATGCAATGCTTTTCCACAGTGCCTACAACAAAGCCTGATAAATAAATCTTAAAAACTATACTGAATGAATAAAGTCTGTCTTGACTAATGATAGAGGTACAGAGGCAGAAACCTTATCAAATACATCTACTACTTTGTGGCCAGAGTGCCCAAGCCCTTTGTACAGGTCAGCAGCAACGATGTTATTGAATAAATCCTACATGTTTTCAATAAAAGAATATTTAATCTGTCTGATGGTAGTTGAATTTTACTTAAAAGTATTTGTAGTCTAAACTTTATAGTGTAAAGATAGGATGCTGGGAAAAAAAACTATTAAGTATATGAATAATTAACAGCACATACTAAGTGCTTTCTAGACACCTACCCTTATGCTATAGGGTGAAGTACTATTATTATTTCCATTCGCTAGAGGAGTAACTGAGGTCCAAAATGGCTTAGTAACATTCCAATGTCACACAGCTAATAAGTGACTAGGTTGGGATTCAAACTCAGCTGGCATCCTTAAGTCTGTGCTTTCTTCCCTGTGCAATGAATTCTCTAATAAAATTTTGGTATTAACACACTTGACCATGTAGTTTTAAATAAAACTACATTACAACAGGATGATGACAGCACTCTCTAGTAGTGGCAAGAGGTTACATTCCTCCAGAAACAATAAGAAACAGGATGCAAAATCCTCAAAGCAGGAGAATTTTACCGTTGTTTGAAGGTAAGTTCTATCCCTTAGGATTTGGGTTTGGCTATGTGAACTTAGAATTGCTACATGATTTTCCCTGTTAAACAGCAGAACTTACCTTAAAACAACGGTGTAAGTCTCCAGCTTCTCTCAGGCATTCAAGTGCTGACCATCACTTCCTGTGTCAAACTATGTCAGCAGACAGGACTTCGGGCTGGGAAGTAGCAGTGAAATGCCAACTCCCACAGAGAGACATCGGCACTATTCACAGTCAGGGAGATAGTGAACAGTTCAAGTACTGCTAAGACAGGGTGAAGTTTCACTTAGCATTTGACCTAGGAAATGACTGGGAGTTAGAATTAGATTTTATGTGTAACCTATGGAGGACAAAATACTAAGGGCAAAAAGCTTCCCCTTTGTAGCCACTGGAGAAATGGTCAAACAAACTTGCCCTTCTCGTGAATTCTGAAGAGAATTTTATTTTAAAAGTACAAGATGAAAGCTCGAAGAAAACAAGACAAATCAAAACAAGCAAGCAAAAAAGAAGCCTTTTAAGTTGTGCCAGCTCGAGTTTCCTAACTCTTAGACACAAGCTGAGAAGGCTCCTAGGCCAGCAGTTTTATAATCTTCAAAGATGCCCAAGGTACATACTTAATCAAAGATGTAGGAAAATCATGCTATATGGATATGACAAGAAAACCAGAACCAATTTTTAAATCTAAAAACCCAGGAAGTCTCTAACAGCAAGGGATCAAACTACTTCTTTCTCAGATATGAATTATCTCAAGGCCTAATTGTAGCACATTAGGGAACCCTCGTCCACAAGGATTTCAGGTATATTTTAGATTGACACTTGCTACATGTACATACATCCATGTCTAATCATGATGGGAGTTCAAAACAAATACAGTCTTTATTCATCAAGACCTATTGTTGTAACAGGCA
Source organism: Lophiomys imhausi (assembly GCA_907164525.1). Taxonomy (NCBI): domain Eukaryota; kingdom Metazoa; phylum Chordata; class Mammalia; order Rodentia; family Muridae; genus Lophiomys; species Lophiomys imhausi. The sequence continues at coordinate 248,469 of CAJQZJ010031887.1, read as the reverse complement.
CCAAAAACATACCTTGCAAAGCTTTTGGATATGCCGTGGGAGAAAGCAAACAGACGAGTGGCTGTCCAAACAAGTTAGTGAAATTCTGAAATATACAAGAATTTAAGACTTTTATTAAAGATTTGATAAGTTGTAGTTACCTAGTAATTTTCCAGTGTACACCACTAGTGTATAGATTGGTCTCTTTAACTTATAAGCAGAAGTGGGAACAGCAGCAGTTGCAGGTATACGGTTAATGTCTCATTACCATGCATACCAAATTGTTAAAAAGGATTGCCACTGAAACAGTGAAGTTTGCTATGTAGACTAATGATTTTTAAAATAGTGAATGTGTAATTGTAGCTTTGTAGGTACAGGCCATCTGGATCTCTAGAAACAGTGTTCACACTGGATGTGCCAGGATGAATTTTCAAGACGATCTAGCTTTCAGCTTCAAAGGCTCTGTGAATGGCTACATCCCTTACTGAGACTCAAGGTAACAACTCACACAGGATGATGCCAATGTGCTCTTTACAGCAAGAACTAAGTGGACACTCAGACTGCAAGTGGAGTACTCTGCATAATTTAGGATCATTTCTTTAAATGTAGGTCTATTATAATAGATACAATTTTAATAACATAAAATTATTTGGTGATATATTTCCTAGGACTAAACTGAATAAGTTAAAAAGTTAAAAATTCTAAAGTGTAAAAACAAAGACAAACAAATAGAAAGATAGACTATGTGTTTGCAGATGAACCTGTCCTAAAATGTTACTACAATAATGTATTTCAGTTTAAACTAATCTCAATAAAAAGAGATACTGGTGTTTTTCCCAACAATAGAAAAATGTGCCAGGCAGTGGTGGCACGTGACTTTAATCCCAGCACTCAAGAGGCAGAGGCAGTCGGATCTCTGTAAGTTTGAGACCAGCCTGGCCTCCGAGTCAGTTCCAGGACAGCCAGGACCACACAGAAAAACCCTGTCTTGAAAAACAAACAAACAAACAAACAAAAAGTGTTGCTGAATTTCACATGGCAAAATTAGTCAGGAAAGTAAAAAAGGAGACCCACTATATATTAAAGCATACCTTGAAACTTCAGTAATTGTAATGTCTGTCACTGGTACAAGAGTGGGCAAAACCAAAATGGGACAGAATAGAAAGTCCAGAAAAGGACCTGAGAACACATAGGACTTTTGGATGAATATCAAATCAATAAGAAAGCAAACAATAAAAGTGGTGACCAAAAATATAGCAAATAGCCGGGCAGTGGTGGCGCACACCTTTAATCCCAGCACTTGGGAGGCAGAGGCAGGCGGATCTTTGCGAGTTCGAGGCCAGCCTGGTCTACAAATTGAGTCCAGGACAGCCAGGGCTACACAGAGAAACCCTGTCTCGAAAAACCAAAAAAAAAAAATATATATATAGCAAGTTATTTTTGGGGGCTGGAAGCCTTCCTAAGTATTGTGATTACTAAGATTAATAAAGCCAGTTACATAAAAATAAAAAAACCTAGCACAGCAAAATGCAGTATAAGCCATGCAAGGTGGAAACATTTGCAGTCCCAGCACTTGGGAGGTGGAGGTAAGGGGGATTAGGAGTTGAGGCCGCCAGTCTGGGCTCCATAAGAACATGTCTCCAAACAAACAAACAAACAAATGAAAGAAAGAAACAAAACCCTCAAGCTTGCCTGTCATATATGAGGTCCTAGCCTCCATTCCTAGCTCTGAAGAAAGCAACCACAGCATTATTCCACATTTCAGAAATACCTGTGGGTTCTAGTCCGTGCTGCTCTTGATCTGGATAGCTCTAAAGTAGAGAGCACTGTCATTCATTTCTCTCAATGTCTCCTCTTTCTGCTTGTTAATCAAACACTGTCCTCTGACACATCTTACACACACACACACACACACACACACACACACACACACACACACACA
>CAJQZJ010031887.1:238639-246538 GCA_907164525.1 Lophiomys imhausi | reverse complement strand
CACACACACACACACACACACACACACACACACACACACACACACACTCAAAAAACTATTGTGCAGTTATTACAGTAGGCCTGAGAGCCAGCTTAAAAAGTTAGCTTTGGCAGGATTCTGGAAACTACACGTGGGAAGAGTCACATGCTTAGATGGGGCAAAAGAGACACTTTAAGGGGGATCTGAGTGTTCCCTCTAGAAGCTTGACAGAGTATACCCTAGCGATCAGTTTCCAATAATAGCCTTGACTTTGATGTTCTAGAGAGTTAGTCTTTAAAGTTTCGTCAATGGGTTTCATATAATCCAGGTTGGTCTGCTTTTGGTCCTCTGGTCTCCATGTCCCACGTACTGAGGATATAAACCAGAGCTTCATGAATGCTAGGCAAACACTCTACCAACTGATGTGCACTCCCAGCCCTTTAATAAGCACTCCTAAAACAAAGCACTTAATTCATATGGTTGGAATCTGTTGCTGGGGAATGAAGTGCATCCTGTGTGACTGACTATTGGATCAGCACCTTGTTAGCTTAGAACTGGTTTTCTCCAGTCTCCCCCACATTCCCTATCCTTTACTGATTTTGCTACCATCATTTTACTATACTAACACTTCACATTTATTATTATAATTACATGCTAAGTGCTGAATCCTCCTTGAAATTATGTGCATCTGGGGATTATCGTAAGGTCCTGATAGACGATACTGGATTGTATATATTATTTATTTACTTAGATATAGGGTCTTGTGAAGGCTTGATTTGAATTCCTAGAATCAAGTCAACCTCCCGAATATTTGAGACTTTAGGCACAGGTGAACATGCCTGACATATCATATTATATTTAAACTTTAGGACTTGGTTAGTAAAATACTTGCCACATATGCAGGAGGATCTGAGTTCAATGTCTAGCAAACATGTAAAAAGCAAAATGTAGTAACGTGTGCTTATAATTCCATCACTGGGAAGGCAGAGAGACCTGGACTTGGGGCTCATGGGTCAGTTAACCTAGAATGATAGGTTCCAGCGAAAGACTCTATCTAACATAACAAGGTGTGGGTGGCAAGATGGCGCAGCAGGTAAAGGTACTTGCAGCCGTGTCTGACAACTTGTTCGATTCCTGGAAACAAAATAGTAGAAGAACTGACTCCAAGCTGTCCTGACTCTACAATGCACAACCCACTTCCTAACATGTGTGTGTGTGTGTGTGTGTGTGTGTGTGTGTGTGTGTGTGTGTGTGTGTGTGTAATTAAAGGCATTTTAGGAGATGGAGAAGTAGCTCAGCAGTTAAGAGCACCCCTATTCTTCCAGAGGATCCAAGTTTGGTTTCACCACTGACATCTCAGGCAGCTGACAGTAACTCCAATTTCAGGGGATCTAATACCCTCTTCTGGTCTCTGTGGACAGCCACACACATAGTGTACACACACACACACACACACACACACACACTCACTTTTAAAAACCTGTAAGTTAAAACACTGAATCAAACTACAAGGCCAGTGATTCATGCCTATAACTTGAGACTGGAGGATCTCAAGTTCAATGCCAAATCGAGTTATAGATCAAGACTGTCTCAAAACAAAAGAGAACAAAAATGCCAGTACTAGCTTACATCAATAGATACAGTATTCTTTTAAAAGGTCTATTTTCAGTAAATACTCATTGAGGACATGGAGCAGACATTGTCTCAGGTGCTAGAGATAGGATAGTAAGCACAATGGAAAACCCCTATCTCCCTGATAGATGTGTGGACAGGCAGGCCCCCAGTGAGCAACATGAGTAAGTTATATAAAGCACTCAAAGGTGACAAGGAGTCTGGCCGGGCCCAGAGCACAGACTTAAAAGAATCACATTAAAGCATAGTTTTATTTTATTTTAAAAATATGATCAAATATAATAGCTTAAAGTTTTATTTTTAAGATGATTTATCTATTTATTTTTTATGTGCATTGGTGTTTTGCCTGCATGCATGTCTGTGTGAGGGTTGTCAGATCCCTGGAAGTGGAGTTACAGTTGTGAGCTGCCATGTGGGGGCTGGGAATTGAACCTGTGTCGTCTGAAACATTAAGAGCCAGTGCTCTTAATTGTTGAGCCATCTGTCCAGTCCCTTAGCAAAGGGTTTATAATCAGACTATTTAAACCCAGTTTTGCTACCACTTGTGTGACCTTGGGTAAATATGCTTCAACTGGAGAAATGGCTCAGTGGTCAACAGTACTAGCTTCCCTTGCAGAAGACCTGGGCTCGATTCCCAGCACCTACACAGTGGCTCACAACCATCTGTAACTCAAGTTCCAGGGAATCTGGGACCCTTTTTTGGCCTTCATGGGCACTATATGGATGTGGTCTAGACAAACTATTCATACACATAAAATAAAAATAAAATATTTTAAAAATACTTAAACTTTCTGTGTCTTGGTTTTCTTATCAGTCAAACAGGGATAATAAAAGTGACAATGGTGGGCCTGGAGGTACTGTTCTGTAATTACTGTAGTTACTTGGGGGGAAGATTACAAGTTCAAGGCTGGCATGAGCTATAGAGTTAAATTCAAAGCCAGCCTAAGCAACTTAGTGAGACATCACTATTTCCAAATAAAACAGAAAAAGAGGGCTGGGGAGGAAGCTCAGTGGCAGAGTACTTGCCTAGTATATATGAGACCCTACATTCAAACTCAGTGCTGAAAAAGGAAGTGGCAATTAGTTGTGTGAGGACCTAAGAGGTTTCATTTGTTCAAACACCTAACGAATATGAGGTACCTCTGAAAGCCCATTTAAGACAGAAAGAACAGAATGCAAAAGACTGCCTGGAATATTAAGGACCAGGAAGGAAATCAGTGTAGCTGAAGAGATTGGCAAGAAAGGTCAAAAATGCCTGTATGTCCACAAGTACCCTATATTCCAAGTGAGATAAGTCAACTGGGAGTTCTGGCCGAGAAGGACCATCCCGACACAGAGGCACCCATGTGGGAGGTAAGAGGTAAAGAAGGAAGAGTAGGTAAGCCTAGCTGGGAAGTTACTGCAGTAACTCAGTGGGTGACAACAGTGGCAAGGACAAGGAGGGTTACAGTGGAGTCCATGAGATCATGGACAACTGATTAGATCTTAGGAGGTTTCATGAAATGCATGTGATACAGGAGGATAGGAGAATAACATTAAGAACAACGCCAAGACTTTCAGCTGGGACAACTATATAAGCAAAACAGGTACCAAGACAGGGAGTCTAGAGGTAGACATGGCCTAGAACTGTCTCAGGTATGGTGCTTCCTGTTAGCTTGAAGAATTTTCAACTGGATACACAGAGTAGGTAGATGTAATATTATATGTGGAGTTCTAGAGAGAGGTCTGGCCTGGAGGTAACACACTTGGAAGAAGTCGGTAGGGAAACAATTAAGTCATGAAACTAAGTATGGATACTAAGGGGGTCAAGCTGTGGCTGGAAAATAAGAGGAACAGGATGGAACCCAGAGACACTCCAGAGATATGTGGAAAAACCAGTGAAGACTGGGAAAATAAGCTAATGCTAGACCTTGGCTAGCCCAAGACAAACTAGCAACTTGAATTTAGGTTTTGAAAGCCATAACTAGAAAAGAACAGAGATGGCAAGAGACTCCTATTTGCCCACATTAGAGAAGAATCTTACAGAGCTACATCCTTAAAGTAAAAAAAAAAAAACCAATGCTAACATGTCCTCTGACTAGGGACCATTTCTCACAGAACGGGAAGGTGACATTTCTTGGTATTGAGTTCAACAGACACACTGTTCTCCTAAATTAGTTCCTGCAGGTTGTCAGCTCTCCTGCAAACCCGCAGCACAAATATCTACTACCCAAGTGATACCCGAAACAGGGTCCTAAGCTGGTGGTAGGTACTTCTAAATGTGTGGTACAAGCAAACACAAACCTTCTGTAACTGAAGGTTCCTTCGTATTAGGACCCCATGAAGTTCTTCCGATTTTAAGGATAATAATAACACACACACACACACACACACCTACAATGCATACACATGAACAAAATAAAATTTTAAATTTCAAAAATAATCAAACATACACAAACACAAAAACTGAAAATGATCTCTTAAATAGCAAAAGTAGACTCTAATGTAGGAAGTGTGTGATACACAAGACCAATAACTGCTTATTAAGCTCAAAGAAGTGAAAGCAAAGACTAAAAATAGTAAACTATAAAGGACACTGTAATATGTCAAAAGGAACTAGAGAAATAAAAAGTACCTATACCAACATGAAATTAATTCAATAGGGGTTAATAGTTAGACAGCTGAAGAGATACTGTGAACTAATACAGGATGAGGAGAGAAAGACAACACCCAGCAGAAACATGATGATGGAAAATACTGAAGAAGCTAAGAAATGAGGAAAGCTTGCAAGATCCCAGTGGGAGATGGGAAAGAGGCTCAAGAGTCAGTAAGTGAAGAGATACTGGCTGAGAATTGTCATTATCATGAATGAAAAACTCCAACCTAACAATTCAAATTACCCAACAGACCCTGAATGTTCAACCAAACGTGTACTCACCATAGAGTAAATGCAGATTACTAGACGCCAAGAGAAGGAATTTCAAAGGAACAAAAAAGAAATAGAATTCTGGAATTTGATGGGGGCTGGGAGGAGACCAGGTATAACTGATTATGTGGCAAAAGCCGCACTGAGTACAGCAATTTACACACAACAAACACTTTAGGCCATTTTAGGCTGTTTTGTGATAGCCTGCTTTTGACAGTCATGTAAGTCCACTGGCACCCAGCACTCAAAAATCTCAATGTTCACAATGAATCTTTTCTTCCAAAGGAAAGAAAGCAGAACTAAAAAGAATTTCCCAAAGATATTAGGGATTTAAAAAAAAATTTCCAGCTAATGCTACAGTATCACAGAGAAAGCAAATTGGCATGCCAACTTTATGCCTAATGGAAATATGTTAAGCAAAATATGGGTCAGAGCTGCCACACAGAAATTGATATATCAGTCACTTCCTTCTTCCAGGAAGCTCATACTAACATGCAAAGCTCCTTTTCTTCCAAGACAGAAAAAAGAGGAACTTGGTATGAGAAAGAATAGTTACATAGGACATTTAATCTTTAGCATGAAGATTCCTTATGGAGAAGGATACAGTATCTTCATCTCACCATTCACTATGTATCTATTAAGAATCTTAAATGTGAGGGGGGGTGGGAGGACAAAGATACAAATATCTAAATAGCCACAGTGTAAACATCAGGGAAAGCATAGATATGCTGATAGAATGTTATATTCTAGGCAGAATTATGATATCTGATAAATTATATATATATATTATATATATATCAGAATTACTTTATATAAAGGAAGACCTAAAGACCTAACATAGAGTTTACCACCCAACTAAATAATCCATCTCAATTATGACAAGTTCTATCCAATCACCCAGTTTCTGGCTTCTATTCTAAAACAGAACCAGACAAACAAAGATTGTGATACTCTTAATAAAGTCTCATATAAAAGAAGCAAGAAGGAACAGAGACAACTTAGAACATAGGAATTAGAGAAAATACAAGATGATTTCTGTAGCTGAAGTGTACCTAGAATGATGTGAGGCCCAGGATTACAACACACACACAATAAAATGACACATACACAAATAAAATAAAAATAATCATTATATTCCCAAGGGTATGAGAAGATATTTCAAATATGAGAAAAAGGCAATTATATATGTCTATTGTATGTGCATGCATGTATTATATGCACACATACATCTATTTCTCTAGTTGTATTTTATCAAAGAAAAAAGACAGAGCCTTAATCTGGGTTTGTTTTGAACTGCTGGGCTTGGTGAATTCTTTTAATATGGGAAGTGTCAATTTTCTTGAATTATTCATTACTTTTCTGTTTCTGTACCACTCTTAAAGAACTTTTATGCATATGTAATTTATGTATTTATATGCTGGACCTTCTTTTATAGATTTTTTTTTGTTTGTTTGAGACAGGGACTCACTCTGTAGCCCAAGCTGCCTTGAACTCTCACCAATCCTGTTTCGGACTTCCTTAAGTAGCTCCCTACTCCCTCTTTCATCCAACAGGTATACACACATATGCAACCTAAGAAAGTACATAGATAAGTTTCCTAAAAATAAAAAAATTCTAACATTGAACTTAACAAAATGGGTAGCAAGAAACATGCTAAAAAATTAAAAGTTTATGGTGCTTAAATGTTCTTAGAATTCAGGATTTATAATTATTTAAAAAAAAGAATTATGAGTTCTGGGAAAAGAGGAGACGGTAGGATGGTGGGACCAGGAGGGGACTGTTGATGGAGATGTAATTTGAAGTAATACACAAACATAAAAAAATGTTCAGGATTTATTTATTTATTTGCTTGTTTACTTTATATTATTTGTTTTTTATTTTTTATTTTTTTAAAATTATTTATTGTGTATACAGTGTTCTGCCTGTATGTACACATTCACTCCAGAAGAGGGCACCAGATCTCATCGTAGATGGTTGTGAGCCACCATGTGGTTGCTGGGAATTGAACTCAGGACCTTTGGAAGAACAGCCAGTGTTCTTAACCTCTGAGCCATCTCTCCAGCCCATATTTGGTTTTTTTAAAGACAGGGCTTCTCTGTGTAACAGTCCTGGCTGTTCTGGAACTCAATTGTAGACCAGGCTGGCCTTGAACTCACAGAGACCTGCCTGCCTGCCTCTGCCTCCTGAGTACTGAGACTAAAGGCATGCGCCATGACACCTGATCAGGTTTTAATTTTAAATGAAACTAAACATAAGAAAACAAAAAATATACATGTGGGGTCACCATTCTTGGCTACCAGCCATTTCCACTGCCAGGCTAGAATAAATTGAGCAATGTTTGCTTCTCAATCTTCATGATGATACCCACGGTAGAAGAAGCTTTTGGGAGCAGAAACAAGCACAGCCCAGTGTGGACATGCTTTTTCCCTAACTCAAACCTGTTTTGCTTTACTATAAATTATTACAGCTTGAACTCTAGTGACTTCAAAGTGTTTTATTGATGGTGCTTTTAGAGTCATTGAGGATTTGTTTCAATAGCAAAATATTGCAAAAAATACTTCCAGGTTAAACCATTGTCACTCCAACATTCAGGCTCAATCGTGAAAAAACAAGCCTATGCAAAACTGTTAATATTCAAGATCATCACTATGTAACATGAAATGGAGTTTCATTTAAACTAGGTGCAGAAAGGAAAAGTGTTTAAAAACTAAAAAATAAGCCACCCATATTATTTCTAGCTCTGTAAAGGAAAACAGTCTAGGTTATATAACAAGAATAAACCTCCCACCAGAGATCTTGGAAATCTTGAATTTTTTTTTTTCCTGCAGGAGGATTTATTATTTTCCACTGAGAGTCCATTCATGCGTTTCTTCTTGTTTCTATTCATAGCATCAGATCCTGACTAGCATGCACAACCTCAAAAGAAAAGAAACACTAAATACAAACTGTAAAATTAAATAAGCAAAACAAAGCAAAATAAAAGGGTACACGTTAAAAGCGGGGACCCTGGGGTTATTGCTATATACCTGGCGTGTACACTAGCTCTCCAGGGACTCACCTTGTAGGCAACACTATTGGAAGAGTCCACAATGATGAACAGGGGTTTCCTTGTGAATGGATAGAGATCTCCAGGATGAAGGCTACAGAAAAAAACAGCGAGAAATTGTGTAACTGTATGGCCAAGTCTCAGAAACAGTATTCTACAGTTTGGTCTTCACAACACAGCACTGGAATAAAAACAAAAACTAAGGAACAAACACATATAGAGATGTGTATTTACTGGGACATGTTGATTCTAGAAAGTTCAAAGACAATTGTTATTCAAGACTATCTAAATAAAATGGTGCAGTGATGTGTTACCTACAGCTCTAGATGCAGGAGAC
>CAJQZJ010031887.1:226139-233639 GCA_907164525.1 Lophiomys imhausi | reverse complement strand
CAATGTTAAACATCAAACTGCATATGTATAAATTTACATATGATGCTTTTGACAGATTTGACAATGAAGTATGCATTTGATACACATATTGTCTCAGGATTTCTGGACCTCAAGTAATAAGAGTTGAGCATGGAGAATTAGCCAGGTTCTCTCCAACACTGCCACTAAACAAACAAATTAAAAACAAACAGGTTTTTAATTTGTAAGGTTCTTTAGAATGCCTGAGGCGGTCTCTGGGCTACTGTCTTGTAGAAAACAGAGAGAAATCAAGCCCTGCTCACAGTGGGAGCATTCCTTTATTGTACCTTCACCATCAGAACGACCTGTGGGGAAAACGCCAGTGGCTGACAGGTAAATCAGAAGCACACTATTGGCAGGCAGCTCCTGAAATGAAAGAAAACCACATACACAAAACCAGACAGAAAAAAACAATAGAGTTTTACTTAAAGTTCAGGGAAATTTAAGGCTGTGGGGAAAAAGATTTCGTTTAACACACTGCTGTTATCATATTTCCACTTGTTCCAACTTAAAATCACATGGCAAAGATTCACTATGCTCTACACTGCATAACTGTGCCCAAAATTTCAAACATATTTTCTACTTGCAACTCCTTATCTGTTAGAAAATGTTCTCTGAATACATAAAATGGTGGGAGAAAGATCTCCATTGGTGATACAGAGGCAAGCTCCCCTCCATCCCTCCCTGTGAGTAAACCTTAGGAAGATACCACCTAATTCCCATCATTCTTTTCTTTTGTTGAGGCTGTACAGAGCCTACATTGGCTTCAACCTTACTGTGTACTGATGTACCCAGTTTGCCCTTACACTTGTTACTGTGTGGCCAAAGAGGGCCTCTAACTCCTGTTCAAATGCAGAATTACAAGCATTTACCACATCCTTCTATCAGATAGACACAATGTCTCACAGGGCTGCCTGGACACATGAATGTTATACATCCTGTTCTTGTTTTTCATTTTTGCATTAAATATTAAGCCCAAAGTTTGTTTAGTAATAAAAATCTGGAAAGTAGAGAATGACAATGAACCAATGGTCTCTGACTGATTTAAGAGTAAGTTAGGCACACCATAAGCAGCTACCATTCCCAAAGCAGCAAGAGTCAGAGTCACCACTGAAGAGTGACCAGGCTGCCCTGAGTACACTTTCCTCAATGCAGAAAGAGTACTGGGTCACACTTACCTTAAAAGATGCTGCTAAGAATGTGTACAGTTGGCTGAAAGTCGGTTTGTAGAGCAGATACTTGTGGGGGTTTTCTCGTCTGGTAGGCTTGTCAGCTGGCTCCTACGGTGACACGCCAAAAATGACACATAAGTGGTATGTGACAGCTCAGTTATCAGTGCCAACAGTCCCTATTGTTTCTGTCAGATGTTCTAATTTCATTCAGTGTCTGTGATTGTGCTTATCAACTTTTTGTTTTGTCACAGGAACTCATTATGTGGCCTAGGCAGTGCTCTAGCTCTCAATAGTTCTACTGTTTGGTGGCCTAGTGGGCCTTAAGGGTATGAGGCACAATGGTTGGCTTGAGAGAATTCTTTAAACCCGTGCCCCTAAGAGAAGCAGAAGCAGTAAGAGGCATCACTCTGGCAAATGATCACCTGTATTCCTGGTTTATTCATCTGGGAAGCTAAATTCATTGGCTCTCTCTCCAAGGCTTGCAACATTCGGAACATGTCAACAGTTAATTCACTGAATTTGACCTGAAAGAAAAACAACCTGGTCATTTATGTAAGAAGCAGGCCTTCTGGTCATTAATCACATTATTACCCTTGATTTTCTATTCATTTTAAAAACAGAAGTTACATTTCCCCCCTCCCGTTCCTCAATCCAATCCTTCCCACATACTGCTTTGTTATTCTCAAACTCAAGACCTCTTGTTCTTTAGTTTTGTTGGTGTGTGTGTTTATATGTGAGCACTTAAATATATAAATACAACCTGCTCAGTCCATTTATTGTTACTTATATGCATATGATTTTGTGGAACCTAAGAAATCCTTGCTGGAAGGGAAATCTGTGCTATCCTAAGTGTTAACATGTATACAGTTAAGCACTTCTTATTATTATTAATGTATCCATTTTTCTAGACTTCATGTTAACTGTAAGGTCAGAGTTAAGTTCATGTCCTAAAACTGAGTCCCGAGGAGTGTATTTCTGGGAACCTGTTGCTGTGCTGATGAAGGGAAGAGACCTTCAGTCTGGTCAAGATAACCGTATCTTAGCCGGGCAGTGGTGGCGCACGCCTTTAATCCCAGCACTTGGGAGGCAGAGGCAGGCGGATCTTTGTGAGTTCGAGGCCAGCCTGGTCTACAAAGCGAGTCCAGGACAGCCAGAGATATTCAGAGAAACCCTGTCTCGAAAAAACCAAAAAAAAAAAAAAGATAACCGTATCTTGATGCCCCATCTGTTACTTATGTTCTGTTGTTACGATTTTTCTAAAAAGTCCGTAACCAAGACTACAATTGTTTTCATTTGGGCCAGGTTATGCTGACCACACCATCTATTGTTTATGCTATTGGAAAATCCCCTAACTGCCAAAGAAAAGTAATAAACGTCAAATTAGACCTTCTAATGGTCAAACTGACCTCAGCTGGTTAGTCAGTAACAACAGCCAATCACCAATGGACATGACTAGTTACCCAAATGTCATCCAATCATATAATAAAAAATATGTTTCTTTGTCTAAGTCTGTATATAATAAACTTTATGCTTTCTGGGCTCAGGGTTCTCAACTCAAACCGCTGCATTGGTGAACAATGAGACTCCAAGCTCTGAGCTTCAATAAACAACCCTCATGCATTTACATTGGAGTTGGCTCCTGGGTGGTCTTTGGGGTCACAAGAACCGGGCAGAACAACTACACGCTGATCACTTGGTATAGAATAACCAATCGGGGGTATATCCCTGAGGAAGACTGTTTGTCCCATTTCCTTAGTTGCCTATAGTTCTATGTATATGGGTGGGTTGGTTTTATTTGAGACAGGTTTGTACTGGAATTGCTATATAGACTGAAATGGCCTTGAACTCAAGAGATCCTCTTGCCTCTGCTTCCCAAGTGCTGGGATTAAAGACCTGAGCTGTGGAGCCTGACTGAATCCATCCTCAAAAAAAAAAAAAAAAAAAAAAAAGATTCCATTTTATATTGTTTGACTCAGAGCTGACCTCCAGTTCCAGAAAAACAAAATGTACCCGACCTTGTATTCCAGGGGTGTTCCCTCATCAACACCAGACAGCTCACTCTGAGAAAGCACCCAAAAAGTATAAACAAACTTTCTGATGGTCAAGCTGACCTCAGCTGGTTAGTCAGTAACAACGAGCCAATCAGAAATGGACATGACTAGCTACCCAAATGTCATCCAATCATATGGTAAAGAACCTGCTTCTTTGTCTGAGTCTCTATATAAACTCTGTACTTTTGGGACTGGGGGCTCTCAACTCAAACTGCTATGTCAGTGAGTGTTTGAGAGTCCAAGCTCTGAGCTTCAATAAACAACCCTCATGTATTTACATCAGAGTTGGCTCCTAGGTGGTCTTTGGGGTCTCCAGAACCAGGCAGAACAGAGCCATCCCCAGAGACAGCTCATATTTTATTCTCTAGCATTTAATTACAAGACTTTCAAAAGGCAAATGTGGCAAAAGAATTGTTCAGCAAAACTCATAAGCTCACTATCTACTTTATGTAATCAACCGTATTTAGGCTGCTCCATCACAATGCATTAGTCTCTTCAAGTAGTTTTTTTTTTGGTTTTTCGAGACAGGGTTTCTCTGAATATCTCTGGCTGTCCTGGACTCGCTTTGTAGACCAGGCTGGCCTCGAACTCACAAAGATCCGCCTGCCTCTGCCTCCCAAGTGCTGGGATTAAAGGCGTGTGCCACCACCGCCCGGCTTCTTCAAGTAGTTTTTAAAGAGCAATAAAAGTTACAAAAACAGTCCTACAAAGAATGGTAACATTTGCATAAGCTGAGCTATGTCTGGAGTCATACTTTGTAATCTCCTCAATGTTCTGGCACTACACAGCATTGAAAGTGTATCCTCTATTTTCTTTCTTTCTTTTTTTAAGGTTTTTTGAGACAGGGTTTCTCTGTGAATCCTTGACTATCCTGGACTCACTCTGTAGACCAGACTGGTCTTGAACTCACAGAGATCTACCTGCCTCTGCATCCTAAGTGTTGGGATTAAAGGCGTGTGCCACCATGTCCGACATTGTTTTGTTTTAAAAGACAGGATCTTGGCTGGGTGTGGTAGTGCACGCCTTTAATCCCAGAACTTGGGAGGCAGAGGCAGGTGGATCTCTGTAAATCCAAGGCCAGCCTGGTCTACAGAGTGAGTCCAGGACAGTCAAGGGAACACAGAGAAACCCTGTCTCCAAAAACCTAAAAAAAACCAACCCCCCCCCCCAAAAAAAAAAAACCCAACAATAAAAATGAAAACAAAAACACAAAACCCCCCAAAAGACAGGATCTTGCTGGGCATCATAGCAGCACTTGGGAGGGAGATACAGGCAGATCTCAGTGAGTTCAGGGACAGCCTGGTTTATATAGTGAGATCCAGGACAGGCAGAAGTACACAGGGCAATACTGTCTCAAGAATACCAAAAACAGGGGTTGGAGAGATGGCTCAGCGGTTGAGAGCACTGGCTGCTATTCCAAAGGACCCTAGTTCAAATCCCAGCACCCACATGGCAGTTCACAGCTGTCTGTAATGGCGCACGCACGCCTTAAACCCCAGCGCTGGGGAGGCAGAGGCAGGTGGATCTCTGGGAGTTCAAAGTGAGTCCAAGTCAGTCAAGGATACATAGAGAAACCCTGTCTTGAAAAACCTAAAAAAAAAAGAATACCAAAAAAGACACAATCTTGCTATACTGCCTAGGCCTTGACTTACAGCCATTTGAAGTACATGACCCTGCACTAACAGAGCTATTACTATTAAAACCTACTGCCATGTTGGCAGAGGACACACTCCACATTTCAACTCTATTGGGCTTTCTCTAACCATGCACGCCAAGCAGCACGGCTCTGAGTGGTGACATTAACTCCTTTCAGTCCTTCAGCTCCTCACTTACTAGCCCCAACTCATGTTTTTGAGACAGCGTCTCATATAGTTGGCTATAGCCAAAGGTGACTTCCTGTTCCACATTGCACAGTTCTGAGATGACAGTTGTATACCACCAGACCTCATAAATGTAACTCTGGAGCTGGAAGTCAGGGACTTATGTGCACATAGGTACTTTACCAGCTGAGCAACATCTCCCACCCTCACTAGCACTTTAATTCTCTTCTAATTCTGTACAGGTGGATTTGAAGCAGGGTCACCTGAAAAACAGCTTATAGCACATATATATCTGTATAATGAGCCAAAAAAAAAAAGTCACCCTTTTCTCCTTCCATATGGCATGACACACCAAATGCTATGGGCTGTATCTTTCAAGTATCTGTGGAAACTAGCTTTGTAGATCTGTTCTTACCTCCTTTCCTGTAGCACAGAAACTATTACTGCTCACTGAGATTACTGTGAGATTCACAATTTTGCTGCCAACACCATTGTGTCTTCAATCTACTCTGTACAATTACATCCAAAATGATCCTTTCCAGGAGAAGTGGGCGAATAGCAGCAAAGTATGCTGCTATATCTGTATTTAGCTATATGTATATATGCAAATGTCATAATGAAACCCATTACTTTGTATGACAAATAAAAATAAAAAATTATTTAAAAAATGACAAAAAACAACCTTTCCAAAATGCAGCCCTCACCAGCTCCTCTCCTTGCCTTGGCCCTTTGCTAGTTGCTTGTGCACTTGGGAAAATACAGACCAACCTTCCTGATTTTTTCTTGTTGTTTCTTGTTCTCTCCATCCACCCAGTACAGCCCAGTGCCTCATCCTCCCAGGTAGCCAGGCCTGCAGACAGTAACATGCTACTTTTGCTGGGTATGTTTAGTCTGGGCAGCTTTATATTCTAGTTTTTTTTTTTTTTAATTGTTTTCCAAGACAGGGGTTCCTGTGTAGCACTGGCTGTCCTAGAACTCACTCTGTAGCCCAGGCTGGCCTTGAACTCACAGAGATCTACCTGCTTCTGCCTCCTGAATGCTGTGACTACAGGACCACTGCCTGGCTCTTACTGTAGTTCTTAACCAAAGCAGTTTCTCAGAAAAACATCCCATCATCTCTCAGACTAGCTCAAATCCCTTGATGCCAGACATCAGAAAAATACACCTCTCCGTTGCTACAACTGTTAAGGTAATATTATCTAAGTAGTTAATAATTGTTTTAACAGGTAAACAGAAATCTCCATTAGTGAAGGCACTTTGTCTTTTTTGCTACACATACATATACTCACACCCTAGAGACATGACTGATACTTCATAAATACTGATTGGTCTGGGGATGTACCTCAGTGGCAAATTAATAAACTAATAAGCATCTTTTTATGTCGTCAAAAATTCTTTCTCAGCATTTTGAAAGTGAGTATTATATATATGAACATGACATAATTAAATTAACCATTTCTCACAGATGTAAGGAACTCTACAGGGGAAAAATTCCATGATGAGCAAAACTAACCTTTTAAAGTGAATTTTAAGCATAAACCTTTTACAGTGCTTTACCTGGTTATTACAATTACCAATAATGAGTGCATCAGCCAGAGACAACTGTCCCACAATCATGCCTTGCTCCAGCAAGGGAGCTCCTGATTCAGCGAGGCGATTGGATGTGATAACAATGGTGTTATCATCATTTAACACCATCACAGGGTCTGCCTGAAGAAAAAAGAAACACATTAATGCCAACACAGAATATCACTATTTGATCTTCTCAAAGTCATATATACACCATAAACACACAGTACAGCCATTTGCCTACCTATGACCGTGACAACTTTTCTCTCAAGAAATTACCTCAATGAAAGCTGCTACCTCTTGAAGCACCAGATTCCATTCCACTTGATCTTCTGTATTAAATCGATGAGTATAATCTTCAATTTCATCAGATAATTCCTGGTATTAGAAATGTCACAAAGAAAAAGAGTTATTAATAATCTCCATAAAAAGGCTATTGAGATGGCTCGGCAGGTAAATGTACCACTTGAGTTCAATCTATGAAACCTACTTAGTAAAAGTAGAGACCAATGGTTGTATGTTATTCTCATGACACACACATGAAATAAATAAGCGAATGTAAAAAATTTTAATCTCCATAAAATCCAGCTATATTATAATATTCCTGACAGAAAGTAACAGAATTATGTTTGAGCAGTATCAATATCCAATCCAAATTATGATAGAAAAAAAAGAATGAAAACCACAAATCTGCTTCAAAAAAAAAATTCAGAATAAAAGCCGGGCAGTGGTGGCGCACGCCTTTAATCCCAGCACTTGGGAGGCAGAGGCAGGTGGATCTTTGCAAGTTCGAGGCCAGCCTGGTCTACAAAGTGAGTCCAGGAAAGCCAGGGCTACACAGAGAAACCCTGTCTCGAAAAATCCAAAAAA
>CAJQZJ010031887.1:164502-219013 GCA_907164525.1 Lophiomys imhausi | reverse complement strand
ACACACACACACACACACACACACACACACACACACACACACACACACACACATAATGCATTCTGGTTACTCTCTCACTTTTCCACTCCAATCAAGTCTTGCTTTTTCCACTCCCTTTCCCAGATTCATGACATGGTTTTGTTGTGTGACTCATTTAGTTTAACCAGGGCCAAATATGCAGCCATTGGATTGGGACTAACTGTTAGAGCCCAGTGAAGTCACCAGCAACCGCAGGTAATAACACAACCTTTCTCTGAATCTATCAGTACAAAACAGCTCAGTAGAGAGTAGAGCCTGCTGACCCCTCTCCCATCAAAGCCTGGCTGTTAATGGGCCCTTTGTAGTGGAGACCCAGTGCAGACATCTTTAGTTACTGAAGGTTCATGCTTACAATGGCTGTGCCTTGCCCAGAAAATGGCCTTCTCAGCCTTTTTCCCTAGCTGCAAGCTGGTACTTTCTTTTTAGCCCCCCCCCCCCCCCGCCAATTACTGTCCCCTGAGCCTTGGAGGGATGGTATACATGTCTTCTCTAGGAATGAACAGCCCAAAAGTCATTTATTCTCAGTATCATAACAAAGGATTTTTAAGATCCTGTTCTAGAAGAGAGAGGGATTATAGTAGTGGGCATTCTAAGTGGTATGCCCACACTGGGAAGATGAGAATGTTTCTTTCCTTTCCTTTCTTTTTTTTTTTTTGAGACAGGGCTTCTCTGTGTAACCCCCCTGGCTATTGTAAAACTTACTCTGTAGACTAGGCTTGTATGGAACTCACAGAGATCCATCCACCTGCCTCTGCCTTCTGAGTGCTGGTATCAAAAGTGTGTGTCACAGTTGAGGGCTTTGTGTGTTTTTCCCCCCTTACCTTTAAAGTTACAAGAGGATTAAGTCTTTTGTTATTGATGTACCTTGTGTAGAGATTTACCTTTGTAAAAGGAGACCTCTTCTTTCCTCACTCAAAGGTGGACTACACAGATGTTACTATTTTAGGATGCAAACAACCTTCAATTTTCCTCACATAACCTTTCAAACATAGCCAACTAGGATGAGTGTCAAAAAAGTATATAGCATCATACACGCTCTATGTCTTTACACATCATCAAGACTTAAACAGCCTAAGAATGATAAATCTATTTAGTATTCATCATTTATAAAAAAACAAGATCAAACTTCTCAGGTCTGATCAAATGAGTTACCGAAGAGAACACCTGACAGAAATTACTTGAATTATGAAAAACCATTTCAAGACACCATCTTGATCCATCTGGCCTTAACAAAATTCCATCTATAACTCAATTCACTGGCCCCCTCCTACATGCTCTGTTTTAACCAACAAACCACTTTTTTTTTTTGCATGTGTAATTCACTTACTAATAGTGGTAATACAGCTGCCCGATCTTGGAAGCGATTTCTCCTATTTGCCACCGCTTCAAGCCATACCGATTATCCAAGACTT
Organism: Lophiomys imhausi; assembly: GCA_907164525.1. Lineage (NCBI taxonomy): Eukaryota > Metazoa > Chordata > Mammalia > Rodentia > Muridae > Lophiomys > Lophiomys imhausi. The sequence goes on along the minus strand of CAJQZJ010031887.1, from coordinate 217,562 downwards.
GTCTGTTTACATAGAAGACAAAAAGTAGAAACAACAAAATATAAATTTCAAAAAGAACCAAATCTATAAATTCAATATGATAAAATATCATCTCATTACCAACATTCATGAAGTATAAGATTTCACCATACCATAATCATTCAACTACATTGATAAAATGTTTCTCCACTGACTGATCTGTGTTACATTGTTTTTTGTGTGTGTGTGTGTGTGTGTGTGTGTGTGTGTGTGTGTGTGTGTACGTCACAGCTCAAGTGTGGCAGTCAGGTGATAGTCCTGGGTGTCAGTCATCATCTCACATTGTTGGTCACTTCTGGGTATGCATGCTAGTAGCCTGGGATACTTCCATCTTTGCCATCTCATACATGATTACCTGGGGTTACAGTCTCACACTTGTATGAAAAGCACTTTACCTACTGAATTATCTCCCCAACCTCACCTCAGTTGTTTTTTGGGGACAGGATTTCACGTAGCCAAGACTGGCCTTGAAAAACTATGTAGCTGAGGATGACCAGGAACTCTTGGTCCTATTTCCACTTCCTAAGTACTAGAATTATAAATGTGTGTGATCATACCCAGCTTAAAAAAAATTTTATTAAATGACTACTGGTGGCACACGTCTTTAATCCTAATACTCTTTGAGTCAGAGGCAGGAGGATCTCTGTGAGTTCAAGGCCAGCCTGGCCTACAGAGTGAGTTCCAGAATAGCCAGGGCTACACAGAGAAACCCTGGGTCAACCCCCACCCCCAATTTTAAAGAAAGAAAGAAGAAAAGATAGGCAACAGAAGGAAGCCACACATCATCTTCCCACATGAAAGTAGGAGTAGATCATTCCATACAACACATTCATAACAATTAGAGAAGACAACGTTAAAAATCTTAAACAAACAAACAAATAAAAACTCTTTTATTTGGATCATGAAGATATATTACTTTATACTTGATCATAGCCAAAAAAAAAAAAAGGTCAAGAAGCACTGAAATATGTTATTTTAAAAGCACCAAGACTGAGCCAACAAGAGGACTAAATCTCCACAACCCACATGGTGGAAGCAAGGTCTGACTCCAGTCATAACTTTCTGACTTGAACACACATGGACACGGACACACACACATACACACAGGCACACTATAAGAAGGAACCAAACTGAAGCCATTTTGAATAAAACTTCCATTCAATAGGGGTCAAATGAAGTTTAAGTTCCCAAGACCTCTCTGGGTAACTGACATCCTGCTTGGCCAGTTGAGACATGAATGCTAGGTAAGTCACCACAGTTGAATAATGGGAACAGGATAAGTGTACCACAAAGACATGTTCCTAAGGAAATCACCTTTCCCTAAATTCTGACTGGTGGGAAAATGTAACTGTAACTTGGCACAGATGTTTGTGGTTTTCAAGCTTAAAAGTGCTGTAACATTCTGGCTGGGGCAGGGGCAGGGGTAGGGGCAGAGACTACTGGAGGATGTTTTGTGCATTGTATATTCAAATGCTGATTTCTGTACCTAGAGATCTGGTTGCAGTCCAGATCTTGGCATTGTCACTTCTATGAAACACCTCCTATCTCTATGTCGTGTAAAAACTATTCTCTATCACCCTGATTGGTTAAAAAAGAGCTCATCCTCCTGCCTCTGCATCCTTCAGCAAATCCTACCGGCGTACGCCACCACAACTATTGCTGGTGGGAGTACAGGCCTGTGCAACCACTATGGAAATCAGTCTGGCGACATCTTAGAAAACTTGGAATAACTCTACTTCAAGACCCAGCCATACCACTTCTGGGTATACATCTGAATGATTCCTCACCGAATCACAAGGAAGTTTCCTCATCTATGTTCATAGCAGCCTTATTTGTAATAGCTAGAAACTGGAAACAACCCAGATGTCCCTCAACCGAGGAATGGATTAAAAAATTGTGGTACATCTACACAATGGAATACTACTCAGTTATCAGAAACAATGAAATCATGCAATTTGCAGCCAAATGGATGGAACTAGAGAAGCTCATCCTGAGTGAGCTAACCCAGACTCAGAAGGATGCACATGGCAACTATTCACTTATAGTCAGATTTTTGCCATATAGTACAGGATAACTATACTACAACCAATGCACCAAAGGGAACAGGAACATAGACTTTGTTTCCTGTCAATGAGACACTTTGCCCTAGTGGTGCCGCCTTGTAGTCCCCAGTGTATGAGGGTGTATGAGGAGGCTTTTGGCCCTCATATGACTGCTGAACTGGGACAGGGGATTAATATGTAGGGACACTCCACTCCTGAGGAGTGGGATGGAAGGGATAGAGGGTAGAAGGTGGGAGGGTGGCACTGGGAGGGGTGGAAAGAGGACACTGTGATGGAGATGTAAATACTAAAAAAAAAAAAAATAAAGAGCTGATCAGCCAATAGCTGGGCAGGGGAGGATAAGGTGGGATTGCTGGGGCCCAGAAATGAAGGGTCTCAGGTGGGAATGGGTGAGGCAGAAGTTAGACACGGAAGCTAGTCAGACATAAAGAAGAAGCAAGAACTAAGAGACTAAGAAAGAAAGTAATGGGCCATGTGGTGTGAATGTAGGCCAGGCCAGTATTGTCAGGTTAGAATAACTAAGAATCTGCCCAGCTATAATGCCTAAGTTAATAATAATTATAAGTTTCCATGTCATTCAGAGCTGGGAAAGGAATAGAAAGTCCAAATGGTTACATGTGCATGCATGAGTGTGTGTTTGTGGGGGGTGTCACAGTTCAGCTCTTGAGTCTGTTCTGTGGTCCTGATCCATTAGTAGCAGCTTGATTACAATAAATTTTTGTAATTTGCATTGACCTGGTGTTTGGGGTGTGTTGGACCTAAGTGGACCCCACAACAACACCCTCCCACACACACACCATACTATATATGTAAACAAAAAACGAAGAACAAGACAAAACACTAAGCATGTCTGCAATGAGAACCATAGCTAGTATACAATTATACAATGCTTCTTTACTGCCCTTTAGCTATGAAACTCTTTACCGATGCTGCTGCTGGAATTTCCAGAGTTTGGTGTAAACATCAAAAGTTCTTCCGAAGTAGGACTGCCACTGCTTCTGTCCATACTGCGGCAAATCTCTGTAAAAGTAAAATGGGTGTTGACTTTAAATTCTCAGAAATTATATTAAGTACTTTTCTCTGTTAAACAGAGTCCTAATTTTTGAAGCAAAAATAATTCTTCTAGCCAGGTGTGGTGGCACATGCCTTTAATCCCAGCAGAGGACTGGGAGGCAGAGGCAGGCAGATCTCTGTGAGTTCAAGGTCTACAAAGTGAGTCCAGGATGGTCAGATATACACAGAGAAACCCTGTTTCTCTTCAAAAAACAAAACAAAACAAAAAATTCTAGGGACCAGAACACATATTTTCCTAGTCTCACACTAGGAATTACAGTTCATCTTGTGTTCTCTGCACATGCCTCTCCCATGAGGACACAATCATGTCATCACTAGCAGGTGATACACTCACTCAGGTACTGGTGATTTCCAATCTGGAAACACTGCTTTAGGGAACAGAGCCATAACTGGATGTGGGTGTGTAGTTGTGCCATTCTATCCCTTTCTTAGATAACAAATACTCACTACTGTATCAACATTGGGCCTCACTGTATTAGCTTGTTTGGGGCAATGGATATAATTTAAAGTTATTCCATTTTCACTCACCATCTGATCTAAAACTGACTATTCTATAGCCTGTAACATAGCAAAGATATACTTAATGGATTCAGAGGGCTGCAGACAGCTAATAGGTAATTCAAGAGCTAGAAATAAATCTCCATTGTAGTAAGGCTTAAAAACTTGGGATCATTTGTTATAGAACAGTATATAAGAAAAGTTAGTATAAAAACTGGTGTTGAGAGCAGGATGTTGTCATGAAAAACTCTGGGATTGGACTGAAGAGCAGGGTAATTATTACCAAGGACTGAAAATGAAGCCATTGGTGGGATGGCAAAACTCTGCCTGTAGTAATCTGGAATGTAGGCAACATGAGAAATGAACTTGGGATCTACACAAAGAAGGCAAAAATAGAATATTACTAGTTAGCCCTAGGTTGTATCAGTTCATTGTACTTTAACAAAATGCTTTAAGAAAAAGGCAAATTCTGCCCCCTTTCCCCCAATTAAAAAAAATAAAGAAAAGGTCTATAAGCAGTTGAAATAGAGAACATCTACAAATTCAAGGAATTTCAGGACTGAAAGATTTAATTTCAGACGCTTAGATATAAAAACCACAATTGAGCCAGGCATGGTATTACAGGTCTGTCATTCCAGCATGCAAACGACCTAAGCAGGAGGATCTTGAGTTTGAGGCCACTCTAAGCTACACAATATAACTTTAGGTTACACATAAGCTGCACTTACACATACCTTGTCTCTATAAATAACAAAACAAGCAACAGGGCTGACCCCCATCCCCCAACACTCACAATGGACAAAAACATCCATAAATGTTTCTGAAGACTCATCCTCACTTAGAAAAAACTATAACATGAAAAATCAACCCAACCCCCCCCCCAAACATTCAAATAACTCCAATAGCCTAAACATTTAGTATTTTAGTACTTTTTTTGGGTCAGATTGTTTCCTTGTAATATTTATTTAATTACTTAAAGAAGCGTGGGCTGGTGAGAGGGCTCCGTGGTTAAAGGGTTAGCCCGAGTTCAGTTTCTAGAACCTGTATAAAGAACAAACTAGAGAGTGGACTTCACACAGCTGCCTTCTGGCCTCACATGGGCTCCATGGTGCGGGCATCCACATGTGCCATGGTGCCATAGACACACAGAAGGACGATAATGAACGTTGAACAAAACAGAGTCTTAAACATGAATTGTGCCAAATCTTGGAGTTATCAGAATAAGAAATAACAATTGAAATAAAAGTGACTGATTTTCTACTATCACCAAGAAAATCATTAAATAGGATTTGTCAGTGAATGACAGTAAACAAACATTTCTCATGTTTAGAGCAATGAACAATGTTAGCTATATATTTTTTAATAGTAATTTCCTCAAAAGAATTCAGTATTTATCATTCCAGTCTAAAAAATCAGTTACTGGGTGGTTGGCAAGATGACTGAGCAGGTAAGGGAGCCTGTTGCCAAGCCTCATGACCTGAGTTTGATCTTCAAGATCCACATGGGAAATGGAGAGAACCAACTCCCAAGAGTTGTCCCTTGACATTCTCATAAATGACATGGCTTGTGTGCACTATCCTTTCCCCATACCAAATAAACAGAAAATTAAGAATCAACTATAAAACCGTTTCTTTTGAAAAATAAGGTTAGCTAAATTTTTTCTATGGATTTTTTCCTAATGGCATATATCCTAGAGCTAACATAAATCACTACAATATGCTTAGAGTCTAAAATTAAATAATGCATTTGATAAAGAGTTTTTAAACAAATTCTTCTAATATTTAGAGCTTGACTCTGGTTTTTAACTCTGAATGCATCATCTGATTATTGCTGTCAATAGATATGGAAAAGTAATGACTCACAGAATTAGATTAAGTGGGGGCTCTCTGAATTACCCCGTAAGTTAAATGACCTTGCATTTCATTTTGCAAAGGTATTGATGCTGTAAGCTGACTGCTCACATTCTTTTTCTGATATTTTAGAGGAATGTGCTGGCGTGACACTAATATTTCCTCAGTGCTGTTAGCAGACATCAGAAGGAAGCTGGGAAGAAACAGACTAAATGACTAATGGGATCCTTGCAGGTGTAGCCAGTGTGAAGCTAAGCTAAGCTGTCAGAAATTTAGAAGTTTCTTTCAAGTTTCTATAAATCTACCATCTTCACTCACTTGAATGAGCTATTGTCACTAATGGTTACCTACTGATTACTCTGCTCTCTTCACACCAGTCTTCTTTGGAATGACCACTTACAGCCCTTCTGTTTTTACAATGTCTTTCACTAGCTTCTCTTTCCTTAGTGTGGCCCTCAAACTGTCTCTTTTTTATGTGATTATACCCACAAGTTTATAGATATATGTGTGTGGGTATAAAGTTGCTTGGGAATTGTGGCCAGTACTCTAGGACTAAAATTCAAATCCCTTCTAACTCCTAATCCAATATTCTCTTTTTTCCTACCATTTAGAACAATCTAGATTTCTTTTATCTCCTTGTTACTGAGATTGAATGCAGACATCACACACACTAAGCAAATAGTCTACCACTGAGCTATATCCACCGGGATTTTCTTTTTTTTTTTTTTTTAACATTTATTTATTTATTATGTATACAGCATTTGTTCTACATATATGCCCGGGCACCAGATCTCAACGTAGATGGTTGTGAGCCACCATGTGGTTGCTGGGAATTGAACTCAGGACCTTTGGAAGAACAGCCAGTGCTCTTAACCTCTGAGCCATCTCTCCAGCCCCGGGGATTTTCTTATATTAGCAAGAATCATAGTGTTTTGTTCTTGAAGCAGAGAGAACTTTAAGAAGGTATTTTAGCAGGGCATGGCAGCTCACACCTTTAATCCCAGCACTCAGGAGGTAGAGGCAGGTGCATCTCTGTGAGTTCAAGGACAGCCTGGTCTACAAAGTAGGTCCAGGACAGCCAGGGCTACAGAGAAACCGTGTCTTGAAAAACCAAGGGGGGTAAAAAAAAGATATTTTAAGCCAGGCAGCGGTGGTGCACGGCCTTAATTTCAGCACTTGGAAGGCGGAAGCAGGTGGATCTATAAATTCAAGCAACCCTAGTCTACAGAGACAGTCACAAGACAGGCCAGGGCTCCACAGAGAAACCCTGTCTCGAAAAAAACCAAACCAACCAACTAACCAACCCTCCCCCTCAAAGCCCCTGCTCTATACCCAGTCAGACTCGTTAAGATCTAAGAGCCATCTGATCAGACCTTTGGGAGTTAAATACAACCATTGAGAACAGACAAATCTGCTCTATTGTTTAATATGTTAATATGACATTTAAACTGCTAGATTTTGCAGAAGCTTTTTTGTTCCTTCATCATTGCTTTAATGCATTTTAAAAAGGTAGCTACATTAATTGGTAACAAAGAAACAAAAAGAGACATTTGTTATTCATAAATAACTAATCTCCATATTTGATAAAAACCTTAAACTATTATTTTACCTTCCCACAAATATAATACAAAAAAATTCCAAAATAATAAGGTCAACAAGGATCTTGAGAGTAACATAACCACATACACTTGCTGTTGTACTGACTCCCAGGCACAAAACCACACCAAACTTCTCAAGATGTTCTGGTGTTATGGATTCATATCTAGTGTTAGGGATTCAGAATTATAATCATTTGTCAGTCATAATCTATACATTCAAGATGATTGTCTACAAATAAAATTTGCTGGCTCTGACTTGTGAGTGCTGGATTTGGCATGATATTGATGATTCTTACAGCATAGGAAAGGCACTATACATGTATGCAAATCATACACAGCACTGAATGCCCGGGACTCCAACTACTGACTCAGTATGTGCCTCATCTGGCTCAGTAATAAATTCACCTGCACCAACCTGTATCAAAAGTCACCAAATCTCTCTCATATATATTATTATATACATACAAAATATATATTATATATATTACACATATATACATACCCACAAAACATACATACTATACAGTTTGTAACAACATGAATTAATATGCTCCAAAATTGATGCTCTAAACAGACATAATCCTGCAACTGTCATCAAGCTACCAGAAGGCTTTAAGAGTTTGAAACAGATTAGTTACACCCTGCCAACCCTTCACCGTTCTTTAATGTCTTGGTAGTTTTTCTTTCTGAGCTGTCCTCCTCAACCGAGGTTGTTTCTTTCGCAGGATCACTTGATTGGCACAGAGAGGCAGCAGGCAATTCTTAACTACTGCACCTCACACCTGCCTAGATCTCTGATGTGCTCAGTCCTGTTTGCCACATTTAGTGTTAGAAAGCACATATTCAAAGCTTTGCCCCTCCTACCCCCCTTGGTCTTTCTGTAGGGCACAAAAGAGAGAGAAGGTTCTTTAGCAGGGTGAGCAGTTCATTAATATATACAACTGTGCTTTCAAGCTCTGAGGTTCCCATTCTACACTCGCCAGTGCAGGCCATGAATGCTGTTATTAAGGTTTGGTATATGATCCATAACGTTTTCTCCTGGCAGCCAGTGTCAAGATTAGTGCTGTCCTGGCCCAGGAAAGAACAGCCTAATGAATACCAACTTAGAACCGGTGCCATAGGCACATTATTTAAGCTTGTACATGCACACAATTACTCACAAGGCATTCAAGGCCCTGGTCACTGAAAACGGTCACATGAAACTACGTCAAAAGGGTTGCAAGAGTAAACCAATAAGGCACCAAGAAAATTGATTTTCATCCAATTTAGACGACTCCAAAATGGGAGTTGGAAAATAATAGAAAATTAAACTAAATTAAAAACAAAACCCAAACCCTAATATTTGGCCATCAGAGTCACTGAGGTCCCGTTTCTTACTTTGGGCTATATAAATCCTCGCTGTTGAACCCGTGGAGCATCACAATGCTTAAAGAGTGAGCGGGGTGGCCGAAGACGTGCCTCCTAAAGCTGAAACCATCCCAAAGTCCTGCCCAGTTCCACAGGGCTGGCAGTGCACAGGCTGCTGAAGTACCCCCACAGCTTTTCTTTTCATTTCATTTCTTGTTATCAAAACAGATATGCAAAGTAAAGCACATAAGTCAGGGCCCTCACATAATGACAGCACAGGCCTCAGAGGAAATAAAATCTGCCAACATCCTAAGTTTGGACTTGCAGCCTCTAGAATTGGGAGAAAATACATATCCACTGCTTAAGCATCCAGCACAAAAAAAGAACATAACAAGTGATAAAGCGCCTGACAATTTCCAAAACGCAGGTGGTTGGTGACAAGCTGCCAACAGCCAAATGCCCTGCATACTGTCAGTATCTATAGAGGGGAAGTGAGAAACCAAAAGGAGACACATGAAGGACCATCAAAGAAGAGGACCCAGAACAGCCAATGGATTAACCAGGGAGCTGTGTGGGCCCACCGTAGAGACCAGAAGCCAAAACTGGGTAAAATTTGGCCTGAGCTATAAGCCACAAAGGCACACAGAGCTACTGAGTACTAGAAATGAGAATTTTTAGTCTAATCTGAATTGAGATGCAGGCCAGTGTAAAACAGTCACTGTATCCAAGGACTTGGTATGAAAAGAGACATAAATGTCTTGGTAAGTTCTACACAGATCACATGCTAAAACAGAACTGTTGATACACTGATTCAAATAACACATTTACTAATGTGTGTTTTTACCTAGATGCTGAGATTATAACTGTGCCCATGCCTAGCTCATGTTAAATCTCGAAGTCAATGCTTTTCTAGACCATGAACCCAAGACATCTAATGTATTTGATGGCTGCCTATGCCAAATGCAAACTTGAGTCTTTTGAGTGGTAAGCCACATGAAATGAAAGCATGGGGTACAAGTCTGCATAGATGGTGTCATTTCTGTAATAACACTATTAGTTTGCAGAACTTGCATCTGGAGGAATATTAAGAAAGAGGAGCTGAGCAGTGGTGGCACACACCTTTAATCCCAGCATTTGAGAGGCAGAGGCAGATGGATCTCTGTGAGTTTGAGGCCAGCCTGGTCTACAGAGCGAGTTCCATAACAGCCATACAGAGTTCCATACAGAGAAACCATGCCTTGAAAAGAAAAGAAAGAAAAGAAAAGAGAGGGGGAAGTGGAGGGGACAAAGGAACAAACTTCATTTCTCTGTTTTTTTTCTTTTTTGGAACAAGGGCACCACAAAGAGAAGCCTCTGCTGAAAGTACTACAGATAATTCCTTCCTTTGTGAGCACTAGGAGTATATTTATTTAATTTCTATAATTACGTTCACCAAATACCATCACACTTTACTTTGGTCCATATCCACAGCCCCACCCTATTTCTCCAAGGCTTGTTTTGGCTTTATGTGCTCACTCCTCTAGAGTGAGAAAACAAGGGATTTAGAGGCCTTTCTGCTTTTGCAAGATGCCACCATCACTGGGAGACACAGCTGTGTCTCTCAAACCCAGGTTTGGAACTGCGGCCTGGAATGATCCCACCAAGTATTCTGATCGGCTTTCAGAGTTATAGTCACTATGGCAACCAAAACCTGGCAAGCACTTGAGGTTTTGATCACTTTCTGAAAGTATTCAAAGCTTTTTAAAAATGTTATTCTCACTTCATGACTACTGTAATTACATGCAAGCACCATCATAAGCAAATCACCATTCACTTCTTATTCTCTGGAGTGTTTTCTTATGTAGTCAATGGAAAGAAGACCTAATTACTATGCATATATTCCAAACAGGAATTTTCTATCAAAAAACCATTCTGTTAAGATAATTACAGCTGGACAAACAAAAGGCTCTGATAAGTCAAATGAACATCTCAATATAAAATGGAAGGATACTACTCCTTGAATTAAAACACTTTCCATACATGCTCCAAATAAAACCATACACAGAAAACCTTCCAGCCTTTCATGAACTCACAGGTACTTTAGGCTCTGCTTCTAAAGGATTAAAAACTAACAGAGAACACCAGGGAGTTTCTGAGACTCTCTATTCTGTATCTTTATTCTGAATTCAGGTCACATGAATATGTTTCTTTTGTTTTTAAAGAAAACATCTTGGGCTGGAAAGATGGCTCAGCATTTAAGATCACGAAGAGCTCTTGCAGAAGACCTGAACTCCATTGCTAGCACCCACAGACACTAGGTAGCTCACACCTACCTGTAACTCCAGTTCCTGGGGAATCCTCAGGCTTTCCAGGACATCTGCACTTGCATGCACAAACCCACACAAATAAAATATATTTAAAAATTTCAATGTGAATCTAAAAACTCACTGCAGTTGGAGTTATGGTTCAATGGTATAGCAAATAACTATTATGTATGGAGGCCTGGGTTGCATTTCCAGCACTGTGCCATCCTCAACCCCTCCCCCACACACCCAACAAAGAAACACATAAAGCTCTCTTCACTAATGGAAGAAAGAGAAAACACAAAGGAAACCTAGCAAAAAGATGAGCAGTAAGAGTGGAAAGCATGTCTGGGGGAAGGCCGGTGTTAAGAGTTGACACTACTGCACCCGGATGCCACTAGCTTCTTCCCTAGCTGTGTACTGGTTCAGACTATCAGTGGATCTCACGGGCTCTGTAAGCCCAGTTACTATACAAGACCTACCAGCAGATGACAAGCACACCCACGGTTATGATGAAATTAAATGGAATCCTACAAACATATTAGATTTGAAGAGATTTAAGGAAGCAATTGTTTCATATGGTATGCAGTCACCCCATGTAAAGCAGATACCAAACGGATGGCCAAGTCAAAACAGAATTATCCCCAAGACTGAAGGATTTGGCAACAGCACTATTGGAAGTTGGTCCTCAGTTACAACGGCAAACATGGTGGAAAGACGAAGGTAGAATGATATCAGGTTAGAGGTATTAATATTTTCAAAGATCAGTTGTTACATAAAGGTCAATATGATGAGCTACAAAGGCAGCTTGAATTTGATGATCACACTATGGTGGTATGTCATTTAGCAGCTTTAAATGCTTGGAATAAGGCTGAAGAATAAGGAATGAGGTCTGAGACATTCACTAAAATTATACAAGGCCCAAAAGAAGCCTTCACTTATTTTTGCAAAAGTTGACTTCAGCTGTAAATAGAATAGTATCAGTCAGAAAAATAATAATCGAATCTTTAGCTTTTGAAAATGCTAATTCAGAATGCAAAAGAGTGATTAGACCTCTAAAGGCAAGATCAGTACCAATAGATGAATGTATTAGAAATACAGCTGATATTGGATCTTACGTTTATGATTCTACTTTAATAGAGGAAATTTCTAAAAGTTTTAAGAAAAATAAAAATGCTGAATACTTTAATTGTGGTAAGTAAAGTCATTTGAAAAGGGACTGTATGCAAGTCGTTCCTAGAAATAATCTTTTAAAATAAGATTATTAAATAAAATTAATAATGCCATTGTAACTGAGGACCAACTTCCAATAGTGCTGCTGCCAAATCCTTCATTCTGGGGGATAATTCTGTTTTGGGTTGACCATCAGTTTAGTATCTGCTTCACATGGGGTGCATAACATATGAAAGGATCACTTCCTTAAATCTCCTTTGCTAGAAATAATCCAAGAAGGCCTCAGTCTTCTGGAATGTGCAGAATGTGTGGCAAAGGCTAGCACTGGACTAATGAATGCAGATCAGCAAGGTAATGCTTGGCTATCAGTAAACACCCTAGAAGGCCTCTGGAAAGCCCTGACATCAAATTCAATTCAATCTGTTGGGACCCAGGAAATGGAGGCTTATAAGAAATGCCTTGTGGCTGAGAAAATGAAAGTAACTTGTGGGAAATATCTAAGATGGCGCAGGCCGGAAGATGCTGGAGAGGAGTTGAAGCCCTATCATGGGTATAGCTGATTGAATGAGCAAGACTTCCGTACTCGTGATCAGTGCATGATTATCATGTTATCAGGCTTATGTTATGTGATGTAATAGTATGACCTTTAATGTGATTGGCCCAAGTGGACTCATGTGGAAACACCCATTTGGTTCTGTATATAAGCTAGGGGACGAAATAGTAAAAATGGATAATGCTTAGACATTACCCCTGTGGCATCTGTTTGTCTTTGGAGTGAAGGCTGGAGAGTCGGGCGGGCAGCGCACTCACCTCTTCCCTGGGACCCCCTTATGTGGTGATCGCCCTGCACTGGGGGGAGGAGGGGGGCGCCGCATAACCGATTCCTGTCAGCATCAGAGAAACTCATCCACAAAGCAATTAAAAGATTTAATGTCTGATGTTAAAAAGAACACTGCTCTGGATGTAATCAAGGGCAGAACAGCTTCAGTAGATAAAATAAAAAATTCAGGAGAGACCAGAAAACAAGTATTTTGTGAAACTGCTACAAATGATCAGAGACCAAAGCCAAAAATACAAATAAATGGCATTGAAATTGAATGTTTAGTAGACACAGGAGCAGATATAACAGTAATTTCACCAAATCCTGGCATCCAGATTGGCTTGATCAGGAGGTAAATATTCAGCTTCTAGGGATTGGAACTTTCTCTCAGGTAAAACAAAATGGAAGGTGGGTCGAGTATATAGTGCTAGAAGGACAAATAGGAATATTGTATTAGCCATATGTGGCTAATACAGCCATGAATTTATGAGGACATTGTTTGTTGCAGCAATGGAAAACAGATTAACATTCCTCCAATCTCAGAAACAAACCATAAAATAAAGAATACTTCTGGAAAAATATTAAAAGGTATTATCAAGAACAGTCACAGATTATTAAGATTATAAGGATATGCTTAATAAGAAGAAAGAGGTAATAAAGACACTCAGAGATAGATTACACAGTGCTTTATTAACTCTAACAGTTTATTTATTTAGACAAGTTACATCCTTGCTGCCCCTTCTTCCCCACCCAGTCCTACCCTCTTCCCCCTCTCCTCAGATGACAGGAACTCCCACATCAACCCTCCCTGGTTCATCAAGTCCTATCAGGGATAAGAACATCCTCTTCCACTGAGGCCAGACAACACAATCCAGCTAAGATAAAATGTCTCATGACCAGGTACTAGAGTCAATGTGACAGTCAGCCCCTCTGCTCCACTTGCTAAGGGATCTGCATGAAGACCAAGCTTCCTATTAGCTATATATGTGTAGGGGGCATAGGTCCAGTCTATATATACTTTTTGGTTGGTGTTTCATACTCTGTAAACCTCCTGGGGCCTAGGTTGGTTGGTTCTGTTGGTCCTCACGGGAAGTTCTAGTCCAAATACAAATGGACTGGACACTGCGAATGTAATTCTTAACAGATAGTATAGAGTTTATTGATGTTATAATAAGAGTCTTTTATTTAGATAATAAGGGGGAATTGTTGCAGGATATTTGATCACACTGTGAACCCTGCGATTGTATACTGGAAAAACCTATTTCTAGTTGTGGTGTGGCTCAGCCTTAGCACACACCTTTAATCCAAGAGCTTTCTGTTTACTGTAAACAGGATTAAATAAAGTCAATCATAGGTCAAGAGGCGGAGCAAGCAACCAGTTGCCAGGGAGTGAACATAGGAAAAAACTGTAGAGCGAGAGGAAATCAGGAGGATGGATAGAGACAGCACAGGAAATAGGAAGGAGGGACGTTCAGTTTAAAGGGTTTTAAGACTGCCTGAAGAAGAACTGGCTTTCCCTTCTGGGATGCTAGTTAAGGAGGAAGGTCAGCTGGGTGCTTTCTCTGCCTTTCTGAGCTAGCAGGCTTTCATCCCAGCATCTGGCTCCTGAGTCTTCATTAGTAAAATCAAACAATTGGGATTTTTCAATGGCTGATATGGTCATTCTGTAGCTCAGATTTACTGTGATCCTCCTATATCAGCCTCCCTAGTACTGGGATTACAGGTAGGAAATCACCCAGCTGCAATTATTTTTAATATAGATATATACATATTTATATGAGTGTGTGTATAACATATACATGTGTTATATATGATTCTATGCATAACTTTCAGAAACCTGCCATAAATCAGCCAGGGGGAATATAGAACTAGAGAAAAGTTTAACACATCTAGAGTCTACTAACCTTAACCCATTGAACAGCTGCTTAGATTTATCCAAAAGATAACAGAAATCTGTAACTGTCTTCCTCTCTCCTTGTGGGATGTCATCTTCAGCACCTCCAGAGGACATGGTTTCTTTAAGAGTAAATTCAGTCCTGTAAGAAAACATATGCTCATTTACTCAGTTAATGAACAGAGGGTGGGGGCAGATCTTAGTTACAATATATGATGGCATTATTTCTCAAGGCATTTAAAGAATTCTTTTGATTACTCAAATAATCAAAACTTGTAAGATGGTGTTGGAAAATAAATGATCTCACATTGGTAATGGTAAGAATTGATGGAAACATATACAAAGTCATTTTTATAGTACTTTCAGTTAATAACCACAATTTGAATTCCTATTCTATTTGAAGGCATTAGATCTATTTCTGTTACAAATTTTACCTATTAGGTCATTTTAATTCTGTAAATTCATCATAGAAAATAATCCTTCACATTTTCTCATTATTTTTATTATAACAATTAAAACCTAAAAAAAAAAAAAAAAGCCCGGTGTGGTGGCACAGGCCTTTAATCCCAGCACTCAGGAGGCAGAGACAGGTGGATCTCTGTGAATTCAAGGCCAGCCTTGTCTATAAAGAGAGTTCTGGGACAGCCAGAACTCTCTTTATAGAAACTCTGTCTCTAAAAACCAAAACCAAAACCAAAAACCAACTGAATAAAAATGAACCAACTAACCAAATAAAACCCCCCCAAACCTAAAAACAATATAATGACTCCAAAGAGTGAACCAGGGAAGTAATTCACAGAATATGAATCCCTGTATTCATCCTTTGGCTCACTTGCACTTCTACTTAAGGTGAAGGTAGGAACTGAGGTGATATCCCAGCAAGTAAAATGCTTGCCACTAAAGCACCAGGACCTGAGGATGATCTCAGCATACACACAAAAAGCTGGGCATGGTGGCACATGCTTATAATCCCAAAGATAAGGAATAAGAGACAGGCAGACCCCTAGGGATGGCTGGCTAGTCAGTCCAGCTGAGTTGGCCAGCTCTAAGTTCCAGTGAGTGACCCTATTTCAAATATCAAGGTGGACAGCACCTAACAAATGACACCCATCACACAATATGTAGCAGCACATAAATGAACCCCCCCCCCCACACACAGCATGTGTACGTACAACACCCTAAAAAGGTGAGGCAATGAGTATAAATAAGACAAAAAATGTCTCACAGAGACTAAAACTGTACTTTTGATATGTCCAGCAATGTGGCTCAGTGGGTAAAGAGCTTGCTACCCAGTCTGATAATCTGAATTAGATCTCTGAAATCCCTATAGGGTGGAAAGAGAGAACCAAGTCCCATAAGGCATCCTGACCCCCACAAAACTATAAAAAAATTTAATCTACACTTTACTAAATATAAGCTATCTCTATATATAATCAATTATATTAACCAACCATTAAAAAATTAATCTGTACTAAATTAAGATATACAACAATAACTCATTTTGTTTAAAAAGATAGAAATTCCTGGGATAACCCAGTAAAATTTGGTTCCAGTGTAAGGAGAAAAAAGATAAGGTCAGACAAAGGCCAGAAATCAAAGCAAGTTAGGGTGCAGTATAATTACTTTTTAAATAGAAATTATTTATTTCATATATGTATTTTTTCAATGTGTGTGTGTGTGTGTATACACATGAGTGCAGGTACCTAAGATGAGAGGTGTTGGATCCCCTAGAACTGAGTTACAGGTGGTTGTGAGCCAGTTGATGTGGGTTCTGGTTCTCCAGCCCCTAGTACAGTTAATCTAATGAATTTTTTTCACTCCAACATTATCTGGAACAGGCAACTGTGGATGGAAGGCAGGAAAACTGTCAGCAATCCTAGAGTGGCCAAACAGCCTGCTGGGTGACTTGAAGGTGTCCATGGAGATAGATGGTGGCAACGCCATTTTTATTACTTATTTCTTTATTAATTTATGATCATGTGTATATGTGTCTGTGTGTCTATGTGAGTGTGTGCCTTCTCTGTGGGTGCCAATGGAGTTCAGAGATGTTGGCTCCCTGGAGCTGTAGTTATATGCAGCTCAGCTGTACAATATGGGCATAGGTCACTTAACTCAGTGTGCTGGAAAAGCAAGACATACTCTTAACTTTTTAACACGCATGGTCAATACTGGGTGGTTCTTGCATGCTTCTATATTCTCTTACCCTCCCGCTCTTCTTATCACTTCACAGACTAGAGGAGATCATGAGAAATTCTGTTCCTAGGAAGGTATTTCAAATCATGATACAAAAGACCTTGAGCTTGGAAAATCTCACAACACATGCTCCTTCATGTCTCTCTTCTTCTTCTTTTTTTTTCGAGACAGGGTTTCTCTGTGTAGCAGTATGGGCTGTCCTGGACCACAGAGAGATCCACCTGCCTCTGCCTCCCAAGTGCTGGGATTAAAGGCGTGCGCCACCACGCCCGGCTCTTTCATCTCTTAAGTACAGCAGGAGAGGCATAAAGCGAGCTGTAGCTTTTCTGACTCTATCTCCTATTCTCATCACTGAAGGCTGCTACTGTCTGTAGGACAGACTTCACAGGAGGGAAAAAAAGTAAACAGAATAAAGCTCAATAAAGGAGAATATTAGAAATAAAGCAGGTAGAAACTGTTATTATGAAACAAATATAAACACTGAAATAATAAAGTTTATAGAAGGGTTGCAGACCAAGATGGGTTTTTTTAAAACAATTTATAATGAACAAATGCCAGCTTTAAGGCAGTCTGCCAAAAGCTATCAGGAAGAGATGAAAAATAAGTCAAGGAATATTGAACTACAGCGGCAAGAGAAATTAGTGACCATGTTATAGCATACATGGACAGAAAAGACAAACGAGGGAGAAGAAACAGTTGCAGAAATAATGAATACATGTCTTAGAATGAGAAAAATACAAGATCTCAGACTGAAAGGCCTCTAAGAATGTCCAAGAAAGGAGAGAGGGAGGGAGAGACATATATACACAGAGAGCCCACAGCTTAAAACTTAAGAAATAGGGAAATAGTTTCTCTTTCCTGGAGACTTCACTCTACAGCGACTAGGTGCACATCCAGACTTGCATGTGTGTGCAGCTTGCAGGGGCTGCTGGAGCACAGAGCATGAGGGAGAACACCTGTGTGTGTGGGAGCCTGAGCTCCTTGGAGAACTCCAACTGGCTAATTAAAGCAACGAGGCCTGGAAAGTACGCACTGATCTGGAAAGTCTTATGCAAAAGTGCTCAAAGAAGGGAAACATGCCAAGAGCAAGAGGACAGCTATCCAGCCTAAAAGAAAGATTCTATCAGCAAAATGGGATTACTTCAGCATCAAAACCAGGATAGCAACATATTCTAATGTTACAAATGAAGTAGGAAGCTGTTGTTGGTGGCGCACACCTTTGATCTGAGCACTTGGGAGGCAGAGGCAGAGGCAGGTAGATGGATCACTGAGTGTGAGACCAACTTGCCCTACAAAGCAAGTTCCAGGACAGCCAGGACTACAGAGAGAAACTTTGTCTCAAAAAACAAAAAGAGAAAAAAATGCGAAGCTGTGAAACAACAGTTAAGATTATATGGAAGACCCATAGTGAGTTGGCTTCAAAGTGCTTTGCCATAAAACAGACATTAATTTCAAAGGGAAAAGTAATGCCACTGCAGTAAAATCTGGAAAGGAATTTAATGAAAAAATTCCATGAAACTGGACATAATAATAAAAACTGCTTTCCTCATCTATGTTCATAGCAGCCTTATTTGTAATAGCTAGAAACTGGAAACAACCCAGATAGCCCTCAACCGAAGAATGGATTAAAAAACTGTGGTACATCTACACAATGGAATATTACTCAGCTATCAGAAACAATGAAATTATGCAATTTGCAGCCAAATGGAACTAGAGAAGCTCATCCTGAGGGAGCTAACCCAGACTCAGAAGGATGCACATGGCATCTATTCACTTATAGTCAGATTTTAGCCATATAGTACAGGATATCTATACTACAACCAATGCACCAAAGGGAACATGGACATAGACTTTTTATTTTGTTTGTTTTTTAGTTTTCTCTCCCTGGCAATGAGACACTTTTCACTGGTGGTACTGCCTTGTAGTCCCCAGTGTATGAGGAGGCTCTTGGCCCTCATATGACTTCTGAACTGGGGTGAGGGACTGTTATGTAGGGACACTCCACTCCAGAGGAGTGGGATGGAAGGGTTAGGGGGAAGAGGGTGGGAGGGTGGGGCTGGGAAGGGGGGAAAGAGGACAATATGATAGAGATGTAACCTGAAGCAACAAATTAAAAAAAAAAAACAACCAAAAACTGCTATATGAGAAATGATCTCTATGAGGTGGAAGCCAGTTTAGTCTACATAGTAAATTCCAGCCCAGCCAGGGATACATAGGAAGACCCTGTCTCAAAAACAAACAAACAAACAAAACGCCAAATAATTCATGAATAAAAAAGAAAAAAGGAAGAAAGAAATAGGACAAAGTTTACAATAATCTGAACTGATTGCTTGTTTAGCTAGTTGGTTTGGGAGTTTTTGGAACAGGATCTTACTTCAAAGCCCAGGCAGGTCTCAAACTCATCTTCCTGTCTCTCAGTCCCACAAAGACTGGGATGACAAGCAGGTAGCCTGGGCTGACCAATAATGAAAATTACAGTCTTGGATAGAGACAAATCAATGCTTAGGGAGAGATGTTCCACTTTGAAACACATATTACAAAACACACTGGAGAAGAACAGCAACGAGCAACCAAAAAAAGGGCAGGGAAATGTAAGAGAACAAACCAAACACAAAACTTATAACACAAGAGACAAGCTGTTTCTTTGAAGAGAATAATGAAATGCTGACAAAAATGAGCCAGAAAAAAAAAAAGTAGAAGCCGGGTGGTGGTGGCGCACGCCTTTAATCCCAGCACTTGGGAGGCAGAAGCAGGCGGATATCTGTGAGTTCGAGGCCAGCCTGGTCTACAAAGTGAGTCTAGGACAGCCAGAGCTGTTATACAGAGAAACCCTGTCTCGAAAAACCAAAAAAAAAAAAAAAAAAAAAAAAAAGTAGAATAAAAAATGAAGACTGGGGATGTAGTTCAGTTCCCCATGAAAATCTGGGGTCAGCAAGAGAGCTGGCTCATCAGACAAAGGCACTTGCCACTGAGCATGATGATCCATTTTCACTGCTAGTTGTCCTTAGACTGCATTCACGCACACACTTAATGCTTTTTTTTTTAACCTTTTACTGGTTCTTAGTGAATTTCATATCATGCAGACTGTGGAAGCTATGATGCGTCACACAGTATATCCTTTTGCCCAAATGGCTTTACTTGCAAATGTTCATTGTAACAAGTCATGCCTCTGGTTTCTGCTAAACTATTAATACCGGATCCTCACTGGAACTCCTTGGATATCCTGTCGTTGGCCTGTGTCATGGGGATCCTGCAGCTTTGGTTCTGGAGGACTGGCCCCTTCAGGTGCTCCAGCAGCTCATAGATTGTTTAGATGCTGGGGTGGGCCAACTCAAGGCACTGGATCTGAGCCTGGGTAGAAGCTGAGCTGGTCAGTCCCCCAGCTCTCCTGCTTTGTCCAGGTGAGGGGCAGGGCCAGTTCTTCCAACTTCTCTCAGACAAAGCCTCGGTTTGATTCTCAGTACTATAGAAACTAAGCAAGGTTGTATATGCCTATAACCCAGTATTTGGGAGCCCAAGATAAGAGCATGAGGAATTAAAGGTCATCCTCAGTTACACAGTATGTTTGAGGTCAGCTTGAACACATAGGCCCTGTCTCAAACAAAATGAAGCAAAGAACTCACAAAACACTAATTTTAAAATTATAGAAAAACCATACCTTCCGTAAAATGCTATTATTGCTGCCATGAGAGTATGGATATTGTTACTATGAAGATCCCTGATACACTTTTATTCCTGTTTTCTGAGTCAGATTCTTACTATACAATCTCCTGCCTCCGCCTCCTAAGTAATGGGATTCCAGCTGTGCACCACTATGACTATAAAGAAGATCTTGCCAGGCAGTGGTGGAACACGCCTTTAAACCCAGCACTCTGGAGGCAGAGGCAGATGGATTGCTGTGAGTTTGAAGCCAGCCTAGTCTACAGAGCAAGTCCCAGGATAGCCAGGTCTACACAATGAAAAAACAAAAAAAACAAAAGTTCTTAACATCACTAAGAAGGTAGAGAAGCACACCAGCATGGTGCATACACCTTTTACCTCAGTATTTAGGAGACAGACAGGAGGCAGACAGACAGATCTCTGAGTTCCAAGCCAGTTACAGGTACATAGTGGAGAACTTGTCTCAAACAATCAAAAAAGTGAAAAAGCAAGTCATCATGAAAATGAAGATTTTGGAATATGTGTATCTGACAAAGAAATAAAATACACGAAACTCCCCTAAAATTAGTAATATTTTTATAAAAAGACTAAAACAAAACAAAACAAAAAAAAGGTGAATGCCTTAAATTTTTCACAAAGGAGATCTCTTAGGGAGGGATGCTAGCAACGCTACACTATACTTCTTTATTTTTATTCATGGACACGTGTGGACAGCTGAGTGTATGTCATGTGTGTCCAGTACCTGTGGGGGTGTTAGACCCCCTAGAGCTAGAGTTACAGATGGTTGTGAATGGCCAGACATGGGCACTAAGATCTAAATAGGTACTCTGGAAGAGCAAGTGCTCTTTATGGCTGAGTTATCGCTACAGCCCCAACAACGTATCTCTTGAGCTGGAACTAACATTGCTAAACTTTGTTAAGTTACAGAGTTACTATCTGTCTTACTTTTTTGACTAGTTTTTTTGTTTGTTTTTTGTGTGTGTGGTTTTTTTTTTTTTAGGCAGTGGTTCACTATGTAGTCCTGTGGCTGTCCTGGAACTCACTCTGTAGACCAGGCTGGCCTGGAACTTAGAGATCCATCTGCCTCTGCCTTCCCAGTGCTGGGATTAAAGGTGTGTGGCACCACCCCCAGGTTGGCTTTCAATCTTTATTTAAATTATGTTGAAAAAGGTGGGCAGTGTGGCGCATGTCTTTGATCTCAGCACCTGGAAGACAGAGGAAAGTGGATTTCTGAGTTTGAGATAGCCTGGTCTATAGAGTGAGTTCCAGGTCAGGCAGGGCTACATAGAGAAAACCTGTCTCAAGCAAACAAAAATAAAGTAAAATAAAATTATGTTGAAAAAAATCCCTATGAGAATGGATAAAGTAGGTTCATTAGTTAGTATGGGAAGTATGTGGGTACCCATATCACATGGGTAGAAGAAAAGAAAGCAGATAGCCCAAAAGACATGGTCTGTTGTGGGCAGAATTTTATCTCCCAAAAAGGTATGTTTAAGTACCTATGAATGTTTGTAAATAAGACTTTTAGGGGCAATGATGTAAATGCAAAGGACAAAATACTGGAGTAGAGTGGATTTTTCATCCAATGTGACTGCTGTCCTCGCCGGAGACATTCACACAGAGACAGCCATGTGAAGGAAGACATGGGGAAGACAGTCATGTGAACAGAGGCACATACTGGAATTATGCAATTGCTCATCACAGAATGCCAAGCACACTAGCAACTGCCAGAATTTAGGGAGAGTCATGAACAGATTTTCCCTCTGAGGCCCTTAGAGGACCCAATTCTGCAACACTTTCATTTTGGAATCTGGCTCAACTCTGAAAGCATAAATTTATCTAGTTTTAACCTCCTCAGCCTGTCATTTCTCATCTTAGCTCTAATTTGGATTTCTCTGACAACTAATAATGTTCACTGATCCCTTCTTCTGTTACAGGAAGCCTAACACACACGCAGACGCAATACAGAGTCCTAACAGGACTGCGAAGAGGGAGAACAAGCAGAACTGCAGTGAGCAGAACAACTGCTCCAAGTCTCATTCCAATAAATACAAAAAAACCAACCGATTATTGACCTACATTCTCTACATTTTCTTTTTATAAGAAGTCTTTCAATAAAGCGACAAGAAAAATTGCTACTCTTGGGACTGGAGAGCTGGCTCAGCAGTTAATAGCACATTACATTCTTCCAGAAAACTTGTTTGATTCCTAGCACCTCTGCTAGGTGGCTCACAATCTATAGAACTCCAGCTCCAATGAGATTCAACTCCTTGGCAGGTGCTTATACTCATGTGCATGTACCAACCTCCCCCCAAGACAGACAGACAGACAGACAGACAGACACACACACATAAAATAATGTTTTAAAATAGGAAAGAAAAACTGCTACTCTGGATTGAATTCTGAGCAAAAGGTTGGTAACATGAAAGTCTGAAGAGTCCGGAGATAGAATGATGTGTTTGTCAGAGGATCCCCAGGACAAAGCAGAGTGGAGCAGCTTTGGGTGGCTAGAACTAGACAGAGAAGACGGAGTACTTCTGCCTAACACTTCACAGTGATGCGATGAAGCAAAAAGAATTACCTGCCACTTTCAGTCAATCCACAAACAAACAATTTCTTCCTGCTCTGCAACCTCAGAAGATTATGGAGAAACCAGGCAAGGAAGGAGGCTTGAAAAGCTACAGAATAGGTGTCACCACCATTGCTATGTTGCTGTTAGTGACACTTCGAAACACTGTTCCTGTTATTAGATTAAAAAGTTATGGCTGGAGAGATGGCTCAGATGTTAAGAGCACTGACTGCTCTTCCAAAGGACCCAGGTTCAAATCCCAGCACCTACATGGCAGTTCACAGCTGTCTGTAATTGCTGGGCGTGGTGGCGTATACCTTTAATCCCAGCACTCGGGAGGGAGAGGCAGGTGGATCTCTGTGAGTTCAAGGCCAGTCTGGTCTACAAAGTGAGTCCAGGACAGCCAGAGATACACAGAGAAACCCTGTCTCGAAAAACCTTAAAAAAGAAAAAGAAAATGTAAGTGTATAACTCAACAAAATATAAATACATTAAAAGTTTCATTTTGACAAAAAAAAGTAACATTCCAAGAAGATTTTCTTAGGAGCTGTTTTTTTTTTTTCATTTAAACAAACAAACAATTGTAATCATGCATTTTATTAACTAAAAATGTGATAGGCAATTCATTCCTCTTGGTGACAGTCACACCCATATTTTAGGTGTGTCTCCTTGCTGAGCTCCTTTCTGCTTCTTTTTTTTTTTTTTTTTTTTTTTGGTTTTTTTAGACAGGGTTTCTCTGTATATCTCTGGCTGTCCTGGACTCGCTTTGTAGACCAGGCTGGCCTCGAACTCACAAAGATCCGCCTGCCTCTGCCTCCCAAGTGCTGGGATTAAAGGCGTGCGCCACCACTGCCCGGCTTCCTTTCTGCTTCTTAACTCTAGTGATTGAAATCATACTAACCACCTCTGAATAAACTCCAACTCTGCTTTGAAAAAGAAATTTAAGATTACCACAATCAGGTCAGTAAACACTTGGATTATTTTGAAAAAAAAAAGAAAAAGAAATTTAATATTCGTAAATCTTTTTCATGATGCCTTTAGACAATAAGATGAATTAATGGATATAAAATTTGCCCTGTAAACTATAACACATCCTAAAATTGTTAGTTGTAAAATTGTCATAGTTTGCTTACAAAATAGAAAAAAATTAAAAAATAAAAAGATACAAAAAAAGAAAAAAAAACAAAGTCAAGTGCATGAGTCTCTGGGAGCTACAAGTGAGTCATGTACTATGTGGAGTATGAAAGGAACAAAGGGTTGTGCTGGTGCAGAGGGTGTTCTTATTGTATGGACAAAGGACAGAGCTCCAGAAGCAGCTTTTTACCACAGAGTGAAGCACCTTCATGCACCACAGAAAGCATAAAAGTATGTATAAAGTATTTTCTAAAAGAAGTTATTTATGGCTTATTCCTGTATGTAATTAAAGTTAAATTAAGCCAGGCATGGTGAGCACACACCTATAAGCAGAGAACTCACAGGAGAGACAAAGAGCAAGAGTTTAACACCAGCCTCAGCTACATAATGATTTTGGAGTAAGCCTAGATTACATGAGACTCTGTCTCAAAAAAACTCAAAACCAAGCACTGGGGAGACACTGAATTCCAGAGGCCTCAAAGACAATTCCCAACACCCATATCAAGTGGCTCACAAATGCACACTCTAGCTCTGGCAGGTCTGTAGGCATCTCCCCGCTGCACTCCAACACACACACACACACACACACACACACACACACACACACACGCATGCATGCCCATACACTCATACAGACATGCACATATTAATGAAAAACAAACAACCAACTAAACAAAAACAAATAACCAAAACCACAGTCATAAAATTGAAATTTAAAGAAAAATGGATTGGTTTGGAAATTATTATGCAGAGGTAACCCATACTCAAACAAATGCCAGATGTTTCCTTTCACAGTTGGCTCCTTGCCTCTAATTTTAAAAATAAAATTATATACATGTATATACTCATTTATACATATATACATTTATACATAAATATATACATAATGTGTGTGTGTAGGTTACAAAACTAGAAAGGGGACTTTAAGAAGGGAAAAAGAGGTTTGAAGGAAGGGGTAAAGGTAACAGAATACTTATGACGACATTAAAGGGAAAAGGGGGACGAGAGAGATTGCTCAGTAATTAAAGCACTTGTCCCTCTTTCAGAGGACCTGCTGGGATCAACTCCTTGCACCCACATGACAAGCTGAAACCATCTATAACTCCAGTTCCAGGGGATCCCAATGCTCTCTTTGGTTTTTGCAGGCACTAGCATACAAGTGGTGTACAGACATATACAAACCACCTGTCCAAATAAAAAGAATGTTTTTTAAATGGGGGACTAAAGGGATGGCTCAGCAGTTAAAAGCAATTATACTTCCATAGGATCTCTGTTCAGATTTCAGCACCTACCTGGTGACTCACAACCATTTGTAACTCCAGTTCTAGGGGATCTGACTCCCTTTTCTGGCCTCTGTATGTACTAGGCATATCCATAGTGCATATACAAACTCACAGACAAACACTCATGCATAAATTTGTTTCTAAAAATTGGCACAGGGGAGACATTTCCTCTTGCAGAGAACATAGGATTAGTTCCCTATACTCACATGTGTAGGGACTAGAGGAACCCCTGAGTGTGTGAGGTCCTGAGAGAAATGGCACACTTCACCCTCCTCATCCTGTGAAGCTCAGAGAGAAATGGCAAAGTCTTCCTTGGGAGTCCAAATGTAGGTATTGATAGTGTGCAGAAAATGTCCACTAGAGCTCAATTTTTTTTTAAAGAAAACTAAAAAATGAATAAATGAAAGAAAAGGGAAAACAAGTTTTTTTTTGTTTGTTTGTTTGTTTTTGTTATTTCAAGACAGGGTTTCTCTGTGTAATAGTTCTGGCTGTCCTGGACTCACTTATGTAGACCAGGCTGATCTCAAACTCAGAGATCCTGCCTCTGCCTCCCAAGTGCTGGGATTAAAGATGTGTGCCACCACCACCTGGCTTTTTTTTTTTTTTCCTTTTTAACAACTGCCACTCACTATATTTAGCTTTCTAAAAGGGGTTTAATTAAAAAGCTGAAATTCTAAACACCATTCATACCATACCAAGCTCCTGAAAAAGTTAAAAGTGAACAATTAATTTTATTATTATTGACAAAGCAACCATCTACCTATTTTATGCTTGCATCTGAACAGCTAAACATGGCCAAAGAAAGCCAACACCTGTGACATTGTGTGTTGGAAGTATGTGACCTGCTTTTTGATTTTACAGGGAATTACAGTTCAGCAACTGCATAAATCTCAGAAGAGACTTTGAACTTTGAAATAAGTTTAAGATTGTTATAGACTATGGGTACTTTTGAAGATGGACTGAAAGCATTTCTGCATTATTTTATGGTTACAAGCCTATGGGGGCCAGGGAATGGAATGTGGTGGTATATTCTGAATAGGAATGGGCCCCATAGACTCATGCATTTAAATGCTTGGTCACCAGGGAGTGTGGCAGTATTAGGAGGTGGGGCCTTGTTGGAGGGGGTGTGTCATTTGGGGGTGGGCTTTGAGGTCTGAGCATGTCTCAGCTAAGTTCCTGCTGCTTGGTAGAACTCTCAGCTCTTTCTCCAGCACTAACTATGTCTGCCTGCAGGCTGCCATGCTTCCAGCCATGACAATAATGGACTAAAACTCTGAAAGTGTAAGCCAGCCCCAATTAAATGTGTCTTTATAAGAGTTGCCATGGTTATGGTGTCTCTTCACAGCAACAGAAACCCTAACTAAGACAAGTTGGTACCAGTATAGTGGAGTATTGCTGTGACAGAACTGACCATGTTTTGGACAGGACTGTGCAAGGACTTTGGAACTTTGGGCTAGAAGAGCCATTAATTGTTGAGAGCTCAGTGAGACGTTCTGTGGGACCCTGGAAGGTAAGAATGTTGAGAGCAGGGCAGAAGATGGAGGCCTGGCTTGTGAAAGTTCAGAGGGAAGTTTAAAGAAGCTATCAGAGCCATTTGCTATTTTGAATTAAGAGTCTGTCATTTTATCAGCTGGGGCTGAAGAGTCAGGTGCGATTAACAAGAGATCAGTATCACCGAGGTGAAACCTTTACATTACCAGGACAGCTGATGCTGGTTAGCTGGAGTTAAGAAATTTGTGATTGAGAAGAGACCAGCACCACTGAGGTGAAATCTTGTGGGAAGTGTTTCTTGAGAGCACAGAAAAGGTGTGTTCCAAAGGCAGCCAATGTTGTAACTTGTGCTGTCAGTCAGACTTGGTAAAGAGTCACCCAGGTAGTATTGGTTTTGAAGGAGTAAAGGGGTCAAGGAAGGCAGCTGAGGGCAGAATTCAAGGGGTCATGCAGAGAAGTTGAGGTGTGTCACCATAAAGAGAGCCTATGAGAGGCTATAGGTGAAAATGCAGCCCAAATGCAGCAAGGGACATCAACAGTTTTGGAGATGCCAGTACTATGAGATGACCACCAAGAACAGCAGCAGCAGTGGAGTGGAGCCAGCCAGAGCCTAAAGACCAGCTGTGTGTGCTGCAGAGGGCGGAGCCAGAGTAGTGACCCAAGCCCTTTGGAGAAGAAGTCCAGAAGATCATGTGTGTATCCCAGACATTGGACAGTTGGAGTTTGATTTTGTTTTAACTGTGACTATGCCCTGATTTTTCCCTCTTGAAGTAAGAAAGTAGTTGGTTTATTTTTGGTTTTACTGGAGCCCACACTTAAAAGACTTTGCATTTTAAAAGAAATTGGCTATTTTAAAGGAACTGAAATTTCAATGTGTTTGAATTTGTAAAGACTATGTGGGACTTTTAAAGTTATTTATGTTTCTAATGTTAGATCTTGAGGATGAATAAGAAGGGAAGGGTTGTGGCTTAATAGTGATGTGTTTGTGTGTCAAGTTGACAAGGGGTCAGTTGTGCTGACTGGCTTTGTGTATCAACTTGACAAGACTCGAGTTATCAGAGAGAAAGGAGCCTCAGTTGAGGAAATGTCTCCATGAGCTCCAGCTGTAAGGCATTTTCTCAATTGGTGATCAATGTGGAGGGCCCAGTCCATTGTGGACTGTGCCATCCCTGGGCTTGTGGTCCTGAGTTCTATAAGAAAACAGGCAGAACAAGCCATGTGAAGCAGGTCAGTAAGCAGTGTCCCTCCATAGCTTCTGCATCAGCTCTTTCCTCCAGGTTCCAGCCCTGCCTGAGTTCCTGTCCTGACTTCCTCTAATGAGGGACTATGATCTGAAGTGTAAGCCAAATATATCCTTTCCTCCTCAACTGTTTTAAGGTCATGATGTTTTGCTGCGGGAACAGAAACTCTAATAAGACATCCTGCACACCAGATATTTGCATTACAATTCATAACAATAGCAAAATTACAGTTATTCTCCCCCCTTCCTCTCTCTCTGCATGCTCATGCTGTTTCTCCTCCCCTCTCGTATCCAATAAACCTGCCTTTATATAACTTAATTTACCTGGACTGGATCATTTCCCACAGCGCAGTAATTTTTTAAAATAGTAGCAACAAAATAATTTTATGGTTTGAGGGTCATCACTACATGAGGAACTGTATTAAAGGGTTGCGGCATTGGGAAAGTTGAGAGCCACTGACCTAAAGGAATTAACTGTCTTTTCCTGGATTAGACAAAGGGACTATTTAAGAGTCCCTGTACTTGTTAAGATAGAATCTGTATATACAATTGTGTGGCTTGAAAGAGAATGGCCCCCATAGGCTTATATATTTGAATACTTGGCCCCCAGTCAGTGGAATTGTTGGAGAATTAAAGAGATAAGGCCTTGTTGGAGGAAGTGCCGCTGCAGGCAGACTTTGAGATTTCCTAAGACCCCACCACTCCAGGGTGTGCTCTCTCTGCCTCCTGGCTTTTGTCTTTTGTTTTTTGGAGGACATGTGGTGTTTTAGCTGTTTGTGCTGCCATGTCTTCACTGGCGGTGTGAACTCTGTGAACTCTAGCCCTCTTGAAACTTTAAGCCCAATTTAACACTTTTTTTTAAAAATAAGTTGCCTTGGTTACAGTGTTTTTATCACAGCAATAGAAAAGTCACCAAGGTAACAATCATCAAAGTGGTGTTGCTCTAAACTGACAAATACCTTCAATTGCTAAATGGTTACACAGTGAGTGACCATACAGTGAGACCTTAGGGGTCAAGGGAGGGAGAAGGTAAGGAATTCTAGAGAGGGGAAGGTGAAGAAAGGGGGAGAGAGAGGGGAAAATTTAATTATATTATAATAAAAGTAGACAACCTTTTTACTGAGGAAAAAAATATCAAGCTGGGGCATGATGATACATGCCTGTAATGCCAGCACTAGGGAGAGTGAGGCAGGAAGATCGGTAGTTTGAGATCAGCTTGGTCTACAGAGTGAAAATCTCCCCCAAACAACAACAACCAAACAAACAAACCAATAAAAAATTAACAAACAAAACCAAAAAAATACAGGCTGGGATGTACTTCAATTGGTAATGCTGTGTTTCTTGAAGGTAGCATGCATGAAGCCCTGGTTTCTATTCCCAACACCAAATTAACCACGACTGGTAGCAAATGCCATAATCCCAGAACAGCCTGGGATATGAGAGACTATCTCAAAACTTTAAAAACAAAGAGGAGAAGAGAGGAAAGCAGAGGGCAAGAAAGGAGAGGAAAAACAAGACAAAAGGGAAAAGAAAAAGCTAAGAGACTCGTGGATGTCAACTGACTAATCAGCTGCCCCAGAGTTCTCTTTGTTCCTGCTGATCTTGCACCTCTACTGGGTCAAATCAGCCCCAAGGAAGCTAATGCCAGCACAGAAGGCAGGAATACTGGTGGAGGATTTCCTGCAGAGAACTAGGTGTCAGACAGATCAAACCCCTCTGGGGTTAGAGAGTTAAGCTCAGTTGTTAAGATCTCTTGTTGCTCTCACAGAGGACCCTGGTTCAATTCCCAGCACATGACACGGGGCTCACAACCATCTGTAACTCTAGTTCCAGGGGGACCTGATACACACACACACACACACACACACACACACACACACAAAAGGAGGACTATCAAGTTTTACTCCTTGCCTAGGCTACAAAGTGAAAGCCTGTCCTTAGACAGGCACTAGTTAGCTTTTGGTCAATTTACAAAGGAGGAAATTAGCTCAAGTGCCACCACTTCATACAACTTTTCTGGATCACCCTATCAGAAACAATTTGTTTCTCTTTGAATTATTGAATGATTTCTCATATAGCTCAGGTACCTTGTGTCATGAATATCTGTGTATATCTATCTATCCTGCCCTTACTAAATTGTAAGTTTCTTGAGTTACTACCTGCGTGGGACAACAACTTCTGCAAATGCCTTATGCAAGTGCTTTGAAAACAGTTCCCAGAATGCTCCAACAGGAACTCATCACAGCAGGTAGAAACATCAGTGAGTGTCTCTCTAAAGTAGGCACTGTCTCACAACTGAGACTGTGTGAGTGTAAGAAACATAAGAAGGTCAGGAGTTAAGAAAAATTGGCTGAAAACAACTCAGGAATCTCAAAAGCTTCAGAGGTTCATCACCTAAGCATCCCAGAGGGAATGCCAAGTGGCTGGCCTTACCAGTGCAGACAAGGTCAGTCTTCCTAGAAGGAAAGAAGTCAGCTATTGGCTTGACCTAACTGGCATATGAGAGCATCTTAGGAAAACTTCTGATCAAAAAAGATGCACATTAATTATGTCAAATGACACCTCAGAGCAGTGTGCATTCTACTAAAACAGATAATATTAGAGAGTAGCAAAGAGGCAACATGGTAGAAATGTTAGGGGCACAGATCTATCTGTGGAGATACACCAAGCTATCTCTCCACAGAACTCCTGGCTCTGCCACCAACTACTCAAATACAGATGGGCAATCTTAGCCAAGTTGTTTAGCTCAGGCCTCAACTTCCCATTACAAAAAAAGGAGATAATAATAGGACCGACCTGCTTCTTAAAAGCTGTCATGAATATTAACTGAGACTATACTTAGAAAAGAGTCTAGCATGTTATCTACATGGGATTACCATTTTATTTAGCATCCACACGGGACAATTCAGAGAGGGGGAAAAAGAGGAGTCCTACTAACAAGTATATCACAATTATGTAAAAAGTGGAATTATATCATGGAAACTCAGATATATGGGCATCCTATATAACTAATAGTCACAAGAAGCAAAAGTATCAGAAAATATAAAAGAAAACAAGAGCATGAGCATTCAGAGTTCCCTGTTCATGTGGAGGCCACCTACAGACACACGTACCACAAGTTAACTGGAATCACTTCCTCTGCATGGGTGGTAGAGTGAAATGGGCATGGCTCACTGTTGTAAATAAGTGATCTCGTTGCAGTTACCTATGTAATGCCAACTGTGCTGACTGACATTCCATACAACACTAAGGCATAATTCTCTATAGATTCCTAGCAGATGGCTGGAAGTACTGAAGCCATGTTAATGCCATCAGACCGAGAGATCTGAGGTATTGTTCTTGTCCTCAAGAAACTCACCAACAGGCAAGGTGTGGTGGCACAGACCTTTGCTCCTAGCACATCTTTAATCCCAGGCAGAGACAGGAGGATCTCTGAATTCAAGGCCAGCCTGGTCTACAGAGCTAGTTCTAGGACAGCCAAGGCTACATAGAGAAATCCCGTTAAAAAAAAAAAAGAAACTCACTACTAGTTAAATGAATAATGCCTCCAGAGACACTCCTGATTTATAGTGCCCAGGGGCCACTGTTATATGTAAATCCTAGAAGACAGCTCAACTAAGCCTGAAAAAGACAAAAGAAGGCCACCTGTAATACAGACATGATAAAATAAAAAAAGCAAAAGAAAAATGAAGGGGGATGAAGAGATGATTCACTGTTAAAGAACAGTTGCTGTTCTTGAAGAGGACATAAGTTCAATTCCCAGTACCACATCAGGCAGCTCACAACTGTTAACTCCAGCTCCAGGGAATCCAATACGGTCTTCTGGACTCTGAAGGCAACTGCACCTATGTACATAAATCCATACAGAGACAGACAGGTGGACAGACAGATACACACACACACACAATTAAAAATAAAATACAAAGCTGGGCATGGTGGCACATACCTTTAGTCCTAGCACTCAGAAGGCAGAGGCAGAGGCAGGTGGATCTCTGTGAGTTCAAGGCTAGTCTACAAAGTGAGTCCAGGAAAGCCAAGGACACACACAGAAACCCTGTCTCAAAAAACCAACTGCCCCTTCCCCCCAAAAAACAATAAAAATAAAATACAGCCAGGCATGGGCACATATCTTTAATCTCAGCAGTCAGGAGATTAATACAGGCAGATCTCTTTCTCAGTTCGAAGTCAACTTGGTCTACATAGTGAGGTCCAGGCCAGTAGAGGCTAAGTAGTGCAACTTTGTTTAAAAGAAAAAAAAGTCTTTAAAAAGGGAAAATAAGCATTGTATTATTTGTATGATGCATTAAGACACCCTAAAGATGACAAGATGGCTCAATGGGTTAGTTGCTGTGCAAGCAACAAGACTTGACTGGGATTACATCCTGGGATCCACAAAAAGCTGTGTGAATGTGCTAGCTGTGGTTTGTAATCCCAGCATTCCTACCGAGACGGGAAGCATGCAGCTAGCCTGCAGCAAGCAGACAAGCAAAAACAAGAGACCTGCTTCAACAAGGTGAAAGGAATGACCAAAAGTGTACACACACACACACACACACACACACACACACACACACACACACACACACACACACACTCAGGACCAGGAGAGAGGGTGTAGATACAGTTGAGATAAAATTGGCCAAGAATTCCTATTGAATTTAGGTGGTGAGTATATTTCTGTAAGTTTAACTATTTTACATAAGAAAAGTTTTTTTTCAGTGTTATGTATAGTATTTTATAAGTACATTTTTTCCTATCCCTTTATCTACATACATGTGAAGATGCTTGAGTCAATGCTTAATAGTCAGGAATGGGTATGATTTGGGAGAACTTTTATCTTCGGTCTTTCTACATTGAAAAATCAAATGGAAAATAAATGACAAAGAACTTGAGAAAATTCTCTAACATTGTGTTTCTCAACTTTGGTACAACAGATGTTTTAGGCCAAGTAATATTCTCCCACAAAAATTATGTTGTGTGTTTGTATGTGTATGTGTGTATGCATGCATGTGTGGGCCACAGCACATGTATGGCAGTCAGAGGACAACTTGTAGGAATTGATTTACTTCTGCATTTACAAAGGTTCTGGAGATTGAACTTATTAGGCCATCAGGCTTGGCAGCAAGTACTTTTACCCACTGAGACATCCCACTGGCACATGTTGGGGATACTGAGCAGCATTCCCAGTTCTGAGCTACTAGATGCTCACAGCACCACCGCTCCTTGTACCTCTCTTAGTACACCCAAAATTGACAGGCAAAATCATCCAACCATTACATTCCCTGTCCTAGAAAAAGGCATGCTCTAATCCCCACTTAATAAGTTTTGAAATATTTTCTTTCTTTGTCTTAATTCAGGCACTTACGTTTTTTTTGAGTTCAGGCTATTTCAAGAAGAAAAATCAATATTGCTGTTGCAGATCTAGTGATCCAAGAAAAAACGCACTGCTTCTGGTATCTCATCATTCATTTACTTAAAAAGCCTGAGACCATAGACTGAGCTCTACACATAACAGTAGCCTTCGAAAATATGTAAGAAGGCACAGAAGGGTCTGCAACCCAATGTTCTTAAAACTACTACTCAACCTTTGATCAAATTGAACAGCCCCCAAACAAGCCAAACAAGCGCACTGAGGGGATCCAATCATAGTGAAGGCTCTAATTGTCCCACTGAATGAAAAGATCCATCATAAAAATTCTCAAACAGAAATGTCAACTCACTCTTCAGTAGAGAGCAAAGTTTTAAAGATAAAGAATATAAAGCTGTGATTTCTGTACCTGAGTTTTGTTTTCTGACACAAGGTCTCACTGTGGGGCCTAGACTGGTCTCACAGGTGTGTGGAACTACATCCAGATAAACCTGACTCTAATTTAAAGATAGAGATTCTCAGAACTTCCTAGGTACTAAAGATTGTATGTGTTCAGCCATTTCTGATTAGTCTCATCTGTAATCACATTCTTTAGAGGACTTAAAAGCTGTCCTTTGTTTTGTTTTTTTAAACAAAGTAACACTGGCTGGCTTTCACCTCCTGATTCTCCTGTCTTCACCCCTCTATCCTGCCAGGATTACAGATGTGCACCACCATGCCTGCAGGACTTAGATACTGTTTCCTTTCTTACTATTTTTTAGTATAATGGATATGGATTTGACTTATTTCAGATAACTAATGAGGCAAAAGCTAGATTATGGGTAGGGTATGCTTTTTTGAGGGGTCTCAAACTCCTGCCTCTGCCGCATGAGCAGCTGGAATCCAGGTAGAAGCCAGTGCACCTACTCCAGATTGCCCCACTCCCTTGCTTCCTGTCTCCTTCTTGGATCAGAGTCTCCTGACTTTCCAACATCTGTGAATTTCTTGACAGCTCTCAAAGAATTCCTTTTCTGCTTGCATTATCTGGAATTTTACTCTGTAATTTTCATCCAAAAACCTTGTCTGGAACAATGCCACGTAACCCTTTTTCTTTTTTAAGGACTGTCATTTACTACATTCAGGCTTCTAAATCAGATGTAATTAAAGAGCTAAAACTCTAAATACCATTCAAATAACATGAACCTCCTGCAAAGAGCTTCAGCAGCGAATACTAAACTTTATTATTATTTGGTAAATGCAACCATCTACCTATTCTTGCAGCTGAGCAGCTAAACATGGCTGAAGAAGGCCAACACATGCAACTGTTGCTGCCTGATGACTGCATTCTTCATCCATGACCTCACAAGGGCACTTCCACTCCATTCCCAGTCCATTCAGTCGTCAGCTTCCTAGAGAATGGTTTCACTTCCTCATCTTTCCACAAACAGCCCATGTTTCAGTTAGGGACAAATGTTATTCAGTCAGTAAAGCTCTTCCACACATAGCCAAACACATTCCAGTTGCCATGTATACTACTTTGTTTCCATTTTGCTGATTGAGCTGAACATGCTCCTATTTGAGAGTAACCCATCTCTTTATACATCAACCCTCATATCTCCCAGTTATCCAAGGATCTACTTTTGTTTCTGCAATGCCACCAACCATCTTTTCTCTACTGGGTGGTTAACAATACCAAATGAGCTGCCATTGCTCTCAAATTTCCACCACATGATGCTGCTCCATCTTTCATGCTGGCCGAATTCTGTTCTACACAGTGTAACTCTTTAGAAGGCCCGTGGTGGCTCATTCCATTTTGTTTGTCTCAAAACAAACAAATAACTCTTTAAAAGATCTGTCTTTTGGGCTATCTCCAGTTTGTCTTCCATTTACACTAACTAATCCACTTCGTCTCTCATTACAGCAAACACTACTAGTCAGTATTAATGATTCCTATACCAGCAATGCCAGCCAAGCAAGTCTTCACTGATGTTACTTAGCAACACTGAGGAACAGTCTCAGATGATCATATTCTTCTTAAAGCGTCCTCACTTATGTCCTAAGACCCCATCTTCTCTCCTTCATGACTCAGCCTCCAAGCACTGGAATGTTTTTAACCTCAGATCTCTGAGACCTTCTCTTTATCACTGTGATGGTTTGAATAGGTATGGCATCCACAGACTCTTGTGTTTGGATGCTTGACTCAGGGAATAGCACACTATTAGGAGGTGTGGCCACGTTGGAGTAGGTGTGGTTTGTTGGAAAAAGTGTCACTGTGGAGGTGGGGTTTGAGGTCTCATATGCTCAAACTAGGTCTAGTGTGCCCGTCTCCTTCTGCAGCCTGTGGATCAAGATGTAGAACCCTCAGCTGCTCCAGTACAATGTCTACCTGCATGCTGCCATGTTTCCCACCATGATGCTAATGGACTAAACCTATGAATTGTAAGCTGGCCCCAATTAAGTGTTTTCCTTTATAAGAGTTGCCTTGGTCATGGTGTCTCTTCACAGCAATGAAACTCTAACTAGGACAGTCACCCATTATAAAAGTTGACTCTCTCTCACGCCGGGCGGTGGTGGCGCACGCCTTTAATCCCAGCACTTGGGAGGCAGAGGCAGGCGGATCTTTGTGAGTTCGAGGCCAGCCTGGTCTACAAAGCGAGTCCAGGACAGCCAGAGATATTCAGAGAAACCCTGTCTCGAAAAACCAAAAAAAAAAAGTTGACTCTCATACATTATGGCTTTTTTATTTCTCCTTCATCCCCTTTTTTTGGATAGAGGATCTTCCTTTGTATCCCAGTTTGGCCTTAAACTCACTAGGTAGCCGGAGTGGCTTTGAACTAGTAATCTCCTGCCTCAGCCCTCCAAGGGTTGGGATTACAGGCACATGATGCCAAGCCTGATTATGCTCATGGCTTTGTTTGTTTGTTTGTTTGTTTGTTTTTCAAGACAGGGTTTCTCTGTGTAGCCCTGGCTGTCCTGGACTCACTTTGTAGACCAGGTCGGCCTTGAACTCAGAGATTCGCCTGCCTCTACCTTCTGAGTGCTGGGATTAAAGGTGTGCGCCACCACACCTGGCTATGCTCATGGCTTTAAATACCAACTATATATACTAACAGCTCCCAAGATTTTAAGCTTCACATTAGATTTCTTGCCTTACTAGTTTCTTTTTTTCTGAATTCCTATTTCATATATCTGTGAGTATGGCCAATTGGCACTGACAACTGGCCATGTTGAAAACAGAGTCCCATACACATCCGTACTCCAAAACTTGCTCTACTCATAATCTTGCTCTCATCCCAGTTAAAGTCTGAACATTTTCATACTGCTCAGGTACAAGGTACTTCCAATATAACATCTGTAGTTCCAGTCTCAGAAGCTCCTCTTTGCCATGGATTTTTAGGTCTCACATGATCTGATCACTAGGACTCTCCTAGTATTCTTCATTCTAACATCCTACCATTCTAGTTGATCCAGCCACACAGTCTCCTTGCTGTTCTGAAACATAGTGACGCACTATACACAGCTAGCTGCCTTGGCACTTACTGAAATCTCAATTTGGAATGTTCTTCCCCCAAAGACCTGCATGTATAGTTCATAATTTCACTCAACATACAATCAAACCACCTTGCCAAAGAAGAACTCTAACTACTTAACACATTATGAATTTATTTATTTACCATCTACCTCCAAATACAACAAAATTCTAGGAGGAGAGAGACTTTGTTTTAAAATTTTCTCATCTATAGTGTCAGACAGTAGTTGCTTAAAATTTTTTTGGTGAAAAAATAGGTATAAATTTTGCCTTTCAATTTATAAAAGGAACAAATACAATGTGTTTATTACTTCTAAAAACATTCGTGACATAGAAATGTGTCACTCTAACCATCTTCGAGAAAGGGCAAATTCAGCTCCTATGGGGATCACCTAGCAAAGTTGCCTTGCCCACAGGCAGGTTGTTCCCATGGTAGCCTAAACCCAATGAGGGGCAGAAACAAAGATGTTGGATCCTCCAGTTTCCCCAACTTTCTTTCTGGGTCCCAATCACAAATCAGACATCATTTGGCATATCCTTGTAAATGTTTCCTAGCAGCTGCTTCTGGGGCAACTACAGCAGCAAATTCGGTTGGACAAAAACTGAAGGACACACACAACCAGGCACTATACTCCAGCTGATGCAGAGCAGCTCAGCAAGGATAGCAGCTCCAGGGCTCCCCATGCAGTTGGTGATGGTATTGTGGCTCAGCTTCCCCTGTCAAGCCCTACTTCATTACCATCACTTCTATGGTGATCCAAACTAAAATCCAACAAAGCCAATATCCTTGTAAAATACAAAGTGAGGATGTCTACAGATGGTTCTAAAATACATGGGTCTTTCCATCTATAGAAACAGTTGTATAACAGTCTCTTATTTTAGATAGGCATAAGACCAAAGAGAATAAAACTATTTTCCCTTGCAAACAGAGGTAGCCATTAAACTAAATCACAGCCAAAGAGGTTGGTGCTGAAGTAACATATAATTTCCAGAACTGGTCCTTATCATAATTAATGTGTTCTTTCCTTGCCTTTTCCCCCTCTCTTCTAACAGGAATATGAACATCAGTTTGAGTATTGTGGACCAAGTAGATCTGGACAATAACCTTGTGATATCATGACAGTAAGAGAGAAGCAGCCTGAGTCTGGGTGGACCACCATAACAGCTATCCCTGGATGGCTTAAATTAAATCCATACATTTAAAGAACTAAGTCTCTAGCTTCAAATCTTCATCATTTGGTGTCAGCCACAACTGCTGTCAGGGGCCTGTCCACATCTCCTCCAAACCCAAGCTCTCACTCCTACACCCAGGTCTCTGTAAGGTGACTTCACGCAGTACACCGGCACTTCCTAACCTATTCTTCCCTGCATGGAGGTCCCAAGGACACAGAACAGTAAAGAACCACAGTCTCTCTTTCTTTGGTCATTTAGTCCAACTCCAGCCTCAGTCTCTTCCCAGTCCTGCTTTCCTACTCTCTGAAACTCTTTCTAGCAAGACATTTTCCCTTGAATATTTATCTCAAGATCTGATTCTGCTCAGCCTGCGGACATTGGCTTCCATTCTATTGTCTAGGGTTCTTCACAGTCAACAATTATATGCCATTCCAAGTCCTATTCTTTGTATATCAAGCATATTTTCTTAAATGAAAATGAAATATAAACTATGCAACTTGCACTTGTATTTTAAAATATGTCTTGGATCATATTCCATGACAAGTGTTTTATGAACATGCACATTAAATGCATATATATTATTTTCTAGTTCTGTAAATACCTGAAATTTTCAAGGTCTGAAATATATTAATAGATGTATATGTAATCATCATATTAGCATATTTAAGTATTTTAGGCTGATTTTTATAAAAAATATCCTTCCTTTGAGTCATATGACTCAATGAGGAAGGAAGAAAAGAAGAATTGATGCTGAACGTGGTAGCACCTTGTTTTAAAAAAAAGCAGAGGCAGGTGGATCTCTGTGAGTTCAAAGACAACCTGGTCTACAGACTGAGTTCCAGGATAGCCAGGGATACACAGAGAAACCCTGTGTCAAAAAAAAAAAGAAAAGAAAAAAATTGTAAACTGAGTAGTCAGTGGTAGTGCACACCTTTAATCTCAGCCCTTGAGAGGCAGAGGTAGGTGGATCTATGATTTCAAAGTCAGGCTGGTCTACAGAGTGAGTTCTAGGACAGCCAAGGCTACATAGAGAAACCCTATCTTGGGAGGAAAATATAGTATAATTTTCGTAGAAGAAAGAAAAGTGTTTAGAACATAATTCAAAATATAATAAAAAATGACTTTTTTATTGGAGGGTAGATCTAGAAAAGTAGAAAATAGGCTTATTAATAAAGCAGTGTAACATGTCTACATTGATGCACAAAATCAAACAAGCACCTTCAATGTTTATGAGTGTTATGACTGTTTAATTTCATTAGAAAATGTCAGTGTTACATAGCAAACAGTTTGGAGGACCAATAACTTGGACTACTATAATTCCTAAGATTAGGCAGCAGCAGGATGTAGACACAATGCTGGTAGACTGAGAAATAGGGCAGGTCAGCTGTGGGAGACAATTACTATTGTGGTGCTTTTCCTATTAGTGCCCTGTGAAGGGATGTCTCCAATCTAGTTATTTAATGTTCACTCTGTCTCGGATAATAGCTATTATGCTGAAAGCAATTACTCAGTCTAGAACTAGAGATACAAAGGGCTGGCTGTCGTTTTAGTAGAAGTTAGATAATTCCTGGGTTTGTAGGGATGTGCCCTATTCCTCAACCAGCAAGCACGTTTACAACATCAAAATGCTCTGCCTGCTTCCAGTTCATCTTAAAAACACAAAAACAAGGATTGGAGAGATGGCTGGGCAGTTAAGAACACTTGCTGCTTGTATTGGCTAATTTTTATGTCAAGGACACAAGCTAGAGTCATTTTGGAAAAGGGAACCTCAATTGAGAAAATGCTTCCATTAGACTGGCCTGTGGGCAAGTCTGTAAAAGTCACTTTTATTCTGTTTTAATTGTCACCTGGAAGGCTTATTACCTCTGTGTGTTAACCTGGAAGCTTCTAAGACGTACTGAAAGAATACACTCGCCCTTTCTAGCTCTCTCTGAACTCTGGCCGGCTGGTTCAACGCAGTGGTTCTGGCTCAGACTCCTCTCCAAGCTGACTGGTTCAACCTGGCCTCTTTGTGTCTTCACCTGTGTCTAGCTTGTTCTCTCCATGCAAGCTGTCTCTGTACAAATGTCCCGGTAAAACTGCCTCTTCCTCCCCTGCATTATCTGGGCTGCTCCCTTAAGCAGTTTCCCTTTCCTCTCTTCTCTGAGAACTGGGCACATCCTATTCTGTCAAATCTTTCTCTGATCTGTCACATTGTCTGCCACTCAATTAGACATCACTTTCAAACAAGGGTGCTGCCTTCTACAAACTAACTTTACCTTCATTGTTTGGGATTAAAGGTGAGTACTAAGGGCGTGTCTGCATTCTAGTCAGAGGGATTAAAGGTGTGTGCTAAGAGCCTGTCTGTATTTCAGCCAGAGAAGCCATGTTGCTAGATTCAAATCCCTCTACATAGCCTATGATGTATTTTCTTAATTACTGATTGATGCTCAGGGTTTATCCATTGAGGGTCGTGCCATCCCTGGGCTAAAAAAGCAAGATGAGCAAGCCATGGGAACAAGCCAGAAAGGAGCACTTACTCTGCATCAGTTCTGCCCTGACTCTCATTTGGTGAAGGACTGTGATGTAGAAGTGTAAGATTAAATAAACTCTTTCCTTCCCAAGTTGCTTTTAGTCATTCAGTTTAAACACAACAACAGAAACCCAAATGAAGACACTGCCATTGCAAAAGACCTGAGTGTGTTTCACAGTACCTGCAGTAGGTTTACAACTGTCTTTAACTCTAGTCCCAGGGAATCTCACAACACCTTCTGTTCTTCTTGGGTACTGCATGAATGTGGTGCACAGACATACATGTTGTACGCAAAACACCCTTAGTGGTAAAATAAAAAATAAATAAATTTTTAAATAATTAAGATGAAAAATAATACTGTTGGAACATGGTCCAAGAATGGAATCATGTGAGGAGATATCTGAGTGGTTGTGTGAAAATTCCAAGAAAACAAGACTTGTGGCCTCAGTTTCTTTAAAAACATATCCTAACAGGTCCTAATTGGTATGTTTGCACACTAGAGAAATCACATACCATATTTACAGATTATTATAAAAACCCTCTACAGACAGAATGCTGTCCAAACAGGACAAAACTTGGAAGCAGGTAAGTCGACAGCCTAGCTCTGCCAAGACAGGGTAGGCAAGTCCTTCATAATTCCTGCTCTACAATCAATGTCCATCAGAGAAATGGGGCCAAACGACTGAAGATTGATGCTATAATGTATGGAGAGAAATTGGGAACTGTCCAGGCAGCCACTGGTATGTCAGTTCCTAGTTTTGGAAGCTGCTGGCCCTGTACTTCCTGTATAACCAGATGTATTAATACCTCTCAGGTCTCTGAGGTGGTTGAAGAATAGATAGCTAGAGTCTCATAGTTAAATTTTGAGTTGTTTAGGAATCAAGAGGGTGTTCTGGATCTAAGAAGATGTTTTTAAAATTGTGATGCAAGTTAGTATGAAAGCTGAGTTGGATATAGAACTTTAAACTCATGGAGATGGTTAGATAGTAGAATGTTAAAGTCAGGTGCCAAATACATATGGACTGGACATTGGGAATGTATGCTAAGCCCTATAACTCTCATAATTGTGGCCTAATTATTTCTGTTGTTTTGTATTGTATTTTTTATAAGAGAGTCATTTGTTGGTCTGAAAGGGGGAGCTGTTGGGGGGAAAAAGATATACCTTAAACTTAAAAAAAGGGGGGGATGGGGGGTTTGAGGGAGAAAGAAGGTGGGAGGGTGGGACCGGAGGGGGGAGTAGGGAGAGGATTGCGATTGAGATGTAACTTGAAGAAATAAAAAATTAAAAAAAAAAAAAAAATATATATATATATATATATATATATATATAAAAAATTGTTCTTGGACTATTCTTTTGTGCCTCTTCCAGGCATAGTGGATAGGCGTGAGTTTTCTTCAGATTATTCATTAAAACCGGCTATTGTTACTTGTTTATATGCTTCTATGGAAAAACATGCTTCTGTCACATGCAGCTTGTTCCTGCGATTGTACTTCACTCATGTGACTACTTAATTCTCAGAGTATAAATTGGCTGATGCTCTGAATAAAGTTGACTATTGTGTGATCCTTTAGTCCACCTCATTTATCAGGTCCATTCTTTCAGGGCCTCTTCCAGAAGCTCTCATTCGCAACACCTCAGAGCAATAACAAATGCACATTCATATATGGAGAAAACAGAGAAAAATCATATGCAGATAGTCTCCAAATTACACTGAGCACAATAATCCTTGCAGCATTTTGTTAAGTTTTTGCTTCAACAAAATGTAACTATTGTCATTAGTACCTTGGCCTAGCTTCTACCTGAATTTGAACATTCCAAACTTAGGTGCAAGTAATGAACATGGAGAAATTACATGTCTGTTAATAAGGCATGTTAAATTCCTTTTTTGTTCTTGATTATTTCTGAGAGAGGATTTTATTATGTAACCCAGGCTAGTGTCAAGCTTACAATCCTCCTTCTGTGTCCTGGGACTATGGGCATACAAATGCAATATGGGGACACTGAATTTTGTTAAGTGGATTCATATGTGTCATTTTG
Source organism: Lophiomys imhausi (assembly GCA_907164525.1). NCBI lineage: Eukaryota > Metazoa > Chordata > Mammalia > Rodentia > Muridae > Lophiomys > Lophiomys imhausi. The sequence continues at coordinate 174,776 of CAJQZJ010031887.1, read as the reverse complement.
TGCTTGGCTTATTTTACTTAGCACGATGTCTTTAAAGTTTACTCAGTGTTGCATGTGTCAGCATTTAATTTAGTTTTAAGACAGAGGAGAATTTGGTTGTATGTGTACACTGTTTTGTTTTTGTATGAATTTATTCATAGACAGGCAATTGAGTTGTTTCATCCTTTGGGATGCAGTGATCAATGCTGCTGTGTACACTGATGCCTAACATATTTGAATCCTAGTGTTCTATTTTTTTGGCCATGAGGAAAACCTGGTATTCTAGGCAGAGAAAACAACAAGAGCACAGGCCATTAGTCAACCTGCCTGGTGGATCTAAGCAACAGCAAGAATGTCAGTTGTAAGAGGAGCAGGACACCTAGACTGATGAGGAAAGAGGTGCTAGAGAACTAGCTTGCATCAGGCTTCCTGGACCTGTGTACTAAGGGAACTGAAGAGCCATAGGAGCATTTCTTAAACAGGGCTGATCTAGATCTACATGCCCAATTTGTTGATCCCCAGCCTTTCCACCACCTGATATAACCTTCTGAAAGAACTGACAAAAGTATGAGACCTGGTAATAAGCCAGGCCCTTCAATTCCATGACTTTCTCCTCTGAGTTCTTGTCCCTGCACTTAAAGCTTTCTCTCAGGCTGTTTCCTTGATGCTTCTGCAACTACTGAATATAAGTATCCTTTGGCAGTGATTTTCACCCCTCTTCACCTAATTTCCATGACTCCAAACACCCTTAGATGTATTATTATAACCTAAGATCTAAATTAATCCTATTTTTGGCAGAATTTATTTTTCAGAGTTTGTAGTTTCTTTTCTTTCTTTCTTTCTTTTTTTTTGAGATATGTTTCTAGTGTATAGCCCTACCTTGTTTGGAACTTACAGAGATCTACCTGTCTCTGCCAAATGTGCCATCATGCCACGCAGCTGGCAATTTTTAATTAAAAGGAATCATAAGGAATACTAACACCAGCAATAATAACTATCACCACTTAAAAAGGGGTCTATATTCCAAGCACTGAAGAAAAGCACTTCATACGTATTTAGACACTTGATTGTCTCCTTAACAACCCAAGAAGTATGCTTTACCAGTTCAGCAATGTGAGGTTATACTTTCAGAGAGGTTAAATAGCTTTCTTTTAGAGCAAGGAATTCATAAAAACCAGGCCTAGGACTGGCCTTTACTGCAACATCAATTGCTTCCTTAACCAAGCAGCACTGTTTCATTTTTTTTTTTCAATTACTCTCAAAGCTCGATCCTCCCAAGCCTTCCTCAGGTTCACAAACTTAAAGGACAATTCAAGGTCAACGTTATTGACTGTAACTCTTGTTCTCTGTATTAAAGAATGCATTATTTTTCTAAGAGTCCTAGAGCTGGGCAGAAGTGAGTTGGCTCTAAGGCTGCAGGCACATCTCCATAATCCATCCAGACAGATGGGTATTTTCTATTTTTAATGACACCCAGGAAAGGAAATTCTTGCCTTCTAAATTTACATTGTGAGCCAAAGTAAGGAAGCATATCTAATTTTAAGCTCAATATAGCTATACCTTCACATGCATCCTGAACATCATTGTCACAACCAAAATTACACTAACTACACAACCCAAAAAAAAAAAAAAAAAAAAAAGCTGGTCACTAGGAAGGGATTCCACTGGACTCTCCAACTAACAAGAATACACAGTAATTTTAGTTCAAAGCACAATGGAGCTGACATCGTTGAGTCTAGCTAGCTGGGCTGTGGCAGTGCACACCTTTACTACTAGCACTCTGGAAGCAGAGGCAGGTGGATCTTCGGAGATCTACCAAGGCCAGCCTGGACTACAGAGTGAGTTCTAGGACAGCCAGGGCTACATGAGAAACCCTGTCTCAAAAACCAAAACCAAGGGCTGGAGAGATGGCTCAGAGGTTAAGAGCACTGGCTGTTCTTCCAAAGGTCCTGAGTTCAATTCCCAGCAACCACATGGTGGCTCACAACCATCTACATTGAGATCTGGTGCCTGGGCATATATATGTAGACCAAATACTGTATACTAAATAAATAAATGTTAAAAAAAAAAAAAACCCAAAACCAAACCAAACCAAAACAACAGAATAACACCCCCCAAACATGACTCTAGCCATGTCAAGATAACATAAAAACTAGTATAGCTTCTGTCTCAAAAACAAAAAATGAACAGATAAAACGTTAACTCTAAATCTTAACACTAAGACTAATGAATGCACCATAATTTACTGCTTTAATGGCTAGCCTTTATTCTTGCTGTCATTGTAATTAGCTCTAAGCTTTGCTTTTTTAAAGATTTGTTTTATTTTTAAGTATGTGTGTGTGCGCGTGCGCAAGCGCGCGCACGCTCGCTTACACACGCTCGCTTGCCCATGTGAGTACAGGTGCTGGCAGAGACTAGAAGATGATGTAGGAGTCTGTGAAGCTGAACTAACAAGAGGCTGTGAGCTGCCCAATGCATGGCAAGGGAACCAAACTCCTGGGCTTCTGCAAAAGCAGTATGTATTCTAAAGTACTGAGCATCCTCTGCAGCCCCTAGATCTAGGCTTCAAAGTCCAAATATTTAATGACCTCCCAAAAGATTTTACCTTAATTCTAGCTGTCAAATCATCTTTGTCAGATCTCAACACATTAAAGAAAACAAAAGAAAACCCACAAATTCTGCAAAACAGGGATTTTTAAGTGTGTTTAAACGAGAGAGAAAATTCTTTACACTATTAGAGCAGAAAGTTAAAATCTAAGAGTATTTTCTTCCATAAGCTACTAGTCACAGCTGACACAAAAGTTAAATCAGTCCTGAGTAAAAGATTTCCAAATTCACAGGGTGTGGTGACACTAGCCTTTAGTCTCAACACTTTGGAGACTGAGGCAGGTGGATTTCTATGATTTCTAGGACAGGAAGGGCTACACAGAGAACCTGTCCAACAAAACAAAACAAACAAAAAAGTCCAAACTAATCACTGAGCTTGCATTTCCTCAAAGTTAGGAGGGCTTCTGAAACATGGTGGCTTCTAAGAGCAGGAGCTCCTGTCAAATTATGTCAAATTGAATTCACCAGTTTATTTTTTAAAAGTATTCAAATTAATCTCTTAAACATAAGTACTGACATTACATTAAAATCTGACAGACTAGCAATAAATTCAAGTTAATAAAGTTACGGTAATGTTCATATATGTTACAACCTGAGTCACAGTCCAACTAGCTTTGTGAATTCTAGTTTTTTATTATTTATTTATATTTTTTGTTTGTGTGTGCACATGTGTGAGTGCCTTCTCATACTTGTAAGGTTAAAGGCAAACTTGCAGGATTCGGTTTTCCTTCTACCATGTGGATCCTGGGGACTGAACTCGGGTAATCAAGCTTGGTAGCAAATGCCTTTGCCCAGTGAGCCACACAGCCAGACTGTGATTATTTACTCCCGGTTTCCCTCCACAGCCTGGAGCTAAAGGGCCCACTGAGCTAGATCCCCAACCTGCCAAGATTATTTCCTTAAGAGATCTGTTTCGGGGGCTTAAGAGATGGCCCAGTGGTTAAGAGCAGTGGCTACACTTCCAGAGGACCTAGCCTTGATTCCTAGCACCCCATGGTAGCTCACACTCATGTATAATTCTAGTTCCAGGGGAGGTGATGCCCTCTTCTGGCTCCTTGGGCATTTGTACTCATATGTGTACACACACACACACACACACACACACACACACACACACACACACACACACACAGAGTAAATAACATCTTTTGAAAAATATTTAAGACCCATAGTTTCAACTCACTGTCTCACTTTTTTTAACCCCAACATTTCTCCCCATTAATAATAATCTACTGAAAAGAAGTAAATGCATATTCAAAACTGAAAAAGGGCCAGAGATGTGGCTCAGCTGGTTAAGGCATGTGCGGCACAAGTCTGACCATCTGAGTTCAAGCCCTGGAACCCACATCAAGGAGGAAGGCTGAAGTTCACTCCAAAAGCTTTCCTCTTGACTTCCACCTGTGGCATCACTCTCCCCATGAAAATAATAGTTTTTTTTTAAATAAAACTAGAAAAGTCACAAAGAACTACTACTTAAACTAGTTTTTCCTTTAAAAAACCTCAATATAAACCCAAGTATTTTTGAACTCAATTCAAGTCAGCTACTTGGCCTTAGTAGATCTAAAGTTTTATCAGATACAGACTAAACTAGTTTTTCCTTTAAAAAACCTCAATATAAACCCAAGTATTTCTGAACTCAATTCAAGTCAGCTACTTGGCCTTAGTCAATCTAAAGTTTTATCAGATACAGACTCTGCCCTCATGAGAGAGAACAAAGATAATGAAAATTTTTGATTTTGCTTAATTATTTTCTTTTTTGAGACAAGATCTCCCTACATAGCTCAGGCTAATCTCCAAATCCTGATCTTTCTGCTTCAGCCTCTTAGGTGCAGCGAGTATACAACTTAAGTATATATATTATGATGAGAACAACATAGTCTAAAGTATAGGATTGGAAGATGAACTCATTACACAATACATGATTGTGTATAGGTCATTTGTCCTAGAAAAAGACACTGGATCAAAGCTGCAACAAAAGCTTCAAGTTCAATACTCCTACAATTATCCAAAATGAAAACAGTATATCACTTAACCAGGCAGTGTGTCTAACAATTAAAAGAAAAAGGCAGGTCAAGTGTGGTAGCACATGGTATAATCCCAGCACTTTGGAGGTAGGAGGAGGAGGATCAGAAATTCAAAGTCATCTTCAGTTACAGTTTAAGATCAGCCTAGGGACGCTTTTGTAGTATCAGTGCATTGAGAGGTAGACGAAGGAGAACCAGGAGTTAAAGGCTAGCTTTGGCTACATGAGACTGTGTCTCAAAAACCAAAACATTAAATTAACCAATTAGACAAACAGATACGTGCATGCACACGCGCACACGTAAGCACAGATCATTCAATTCATCTCTGCTGGGTACACGGCACAAGCCTGTTATCTTAGTTGGAAAGTAGAGGCAGAAGGATCAGGAATTTCTGGTCATCTTCAGCTGCCTAGCAAGCCCAGGCCTTGGTTACACAGTAAGTTCAGGACAGTCTGAATTATATAGAACACCCTCTAAAACAGTAACAAAAAGAAAAGAAGAAAAAAAGAAAAGACAACACATTTGGCTGAACCAAAAATGAATCCGACAGACTGAACTACAACTTCCAAATACTACAATAATAACAACCCGACAACAAACAATAGTTCATTTTAATGTCAAGATTAAAAACAACTGCCCAGGGCTGACACAGGAAAGGCCTCCTAGGTTGAAAAACGGAAACTGAGCATGAGGGAGTCCCAAAGCAGCTGGAGGGCAAGAAAGATTCCCACAGGTGCAATCTACACAGCAAGAAAACACTAGAGCCCTATTTGTGCAAGTTCCTGTCAACACACTGCTCAAGAGAGGAAGAAAAGTGCCAAGGGGAAGAACATCTGACAGGATTAGAGGAAACAGACACTGGAGCCCACACACTCCCTCTTTCTACCAGCCAGGTGAGGAAAGCCTTCTAATCCTTAAGGATTCAACAATGTCTTGCTACAGTAGTACAGAATTATATGTTGTAATGATGATAACCCTGCATACTATTCCAGTCCCATCTAATGAAGCTTAAAAGTATGACCTTGAAACAATCAAAATATAAGTTTATGGAAGCCAAAGGGTGGAATGTGGCAATTTCAAGAATAGCCCCCATAGGCTCATATATCTGAATGCTTGGTCCCTGTTTGATGGAACTGTTTGGGAAAAATTGGGTGTGGTGGCCTTGTTGAATGAGTATGTTACTAGGAATGGGCTTTGACGTTCCAAAAGTTTCAAAATGCCATTCCCAGTTAACTGTTTCCTTCTTGTAGATAAGTACATAAGCTCTGAGCTACTACTGCTTTAGCATCATTTCTGCCCGCTGCCATACTCCCTGTCATGATGGTCATGGACTCTAACCCTGGAGCCATGAGCCCCAATTGAAACACTTTCTTTTATAACTAGCCTTGCTCATGGTGTCTCATCATGGTAACAGAAAAGTAACTAAGACATACCTCTACAAGCATCTCAAACAAAAATTACATAATGTATACTAAGAAATAGAGATGAGAAAAAGATTAACACCCAGAACCGACATTAAAATAGTTATACTGCCAGACATGACGGGACACACCTATACCTTCAGCACTTGGGAGACACAGGCAGGAGGAATCATGAGTTTGAGGCCAGTTTGGGCTATACAGCAAGAACACATCTCAAATGCCTCAAGAAGAGAGGAGGAGGAGGGAACATGGTATCAAGGTTAATATAACCCAACCAGTCAAGTGGGGAACATGTATCCTCCACATGATAGGATGGGGTGGCATACGATAGGTGGAAATTCCATCAAGAAGGTTAAACAGGTAAAACACCAGAAAAGTCCAGTGCAGAGACATTTTGTAGAAATGAGAGTAGTACTTCTCAAAGTAACCATAGTCATCAAAAATAAGAGTTCTACGCCCAACAGAGTAGTACACATCTTTAATCCCAGAACTCATGAGACAGAGGCAGGCAGATGATCTCTTTGAGTTTGAGGACAGCATGGCTTACATTGCAAGACCCAGGACAGCCAGGGATGCATAGTGAGACCATGTTTCAAAAAATAAACTAACAAAAACAAAACAAAACGAAAAAAGTTTAGAGAAATTGTCACTGTCAAGAACCTGAAGCCAGGCGTGGTGGCCCACGCCTTTAATCCTAGCACTCGGGAGGCAGAGGCAGGAGAATCTCTGTGAGTTCAAGGCCAGCCTGGTCTACAAAGCGAGTCCTGGACAGCCAGAGCTGTGACACAGAGAAACCCTGTCTCGAAAAAAACAAAAAAGAACCTGAAGAAATGTAAGTATGACTAAATACAACACAGTACTCTGGGTAGAACAAAAAAGTGTTGTTCTGTGACTAAACACAACACAGTACTCTGGGTAGAACAAAAAAGTGTTTTTTTGCTGTACCTCTAAAAACAAGTAGGTGAATAAAGTATACATTTTAGATAAGAAATTTGTTGAAGGGTTTTCTTTTTTTGTTTTTTGAGACAGGGTTTCTCTGTGTAGCCTTGGCTGTGTGGAACTTGTGGTGGAGGTTGGATATCTACTGAATCAGCCTGGCACCTGGCAGTGCACATGGTCCTGGGTAATGGGTGTGCCTGTGGTAGGAGGGCGTGAAGCTGGCCAATGAGAGGGCAGACTGGTGCATAATTAAGAGACAAGTGATAGAAGGAAGGCCCAGGAAACTGGAGGGGGTATTTTGCTTGGCATTGCTTTTTTCTTTATACATCTACTTATTAACTCAAGTTACATCCCAATCACAGCTCTTCCCTCCTCCCCTCCCAGCCCCACCTTCCCACCCTCTACCCCATCGCCCACCTATCTTACTCCTCCAGTGTGGGAAGCCACTACCTATCAGCTCCCTCAGTTCATTAGTCACATGAAGGCTAAGAGCTTCCTCTTGCTCTGGGGCTTGACTTGGCAGCTCCACTATGGTAAAGTGTCCCACTAACAGGTAACAAAGTGCATGACTGAGACCGCCCCACCCCTACTTGTTAAGGGATCTGTATGAAGACCAAGTTGTCTATCCTCTATATTTGTATGGGGGTGGGGAATCTAAGTCAGGTCTAAGCTTTTTTCCTTCTTATTTTGGTATTTCAGATGCTGTAAGCCTCTAGGGGCATAGGTTAGTTGGTTCTGTTGATCTTTATGTGTTAATCTTGACCCCCTCCAGGTCTCACTATTCCTCCTCCCTCTCTTACATAGGGCTCCCAGAGCTCCACCTAATGTTTGACTGTGTGTCAGCATCTGTTTTGATCTGCTGCTGGGTGGAATTTCTCCTAGGATTGTTATCCTGTACTATATGGCAAACATCCAGTTATAAATGAATACACTGGCATTGCTTCTTAACACTGCTCAGCTGCTGGACAATGCCAGACTTTGAAAGATGCTAGCAAGATAGAGGCCAAAGTTGGGCAGAGCCAAAGTCAGGTGAAGCCCAGTTGGAAAGCCGAAGCTCTGAGGGACGCAGAGAACTACACCCTGGGGAAGGACATGGCCAGGGACTTCGAGAAACTGTGAGATCCACCAGGGACTTCGAGAGCAGTGCCCTATTTAGGGGTGTGGTGGCAGAGCCTAAAGAAGGGCATGAGAGATGGAGGTGTGAAGTGGATGTGTGCCAACTGGTAGCACTGAGGGTGTGCTGACAGAAAAGGTTAGACTTCAAGCACAGGTGCGCTAACCAGCACCTAGGCTGCAGCCTGGGGTGCTAAGAATCGGATGGTCAGGCACCTGGGCACATAAACTGAGACCAGCTTAGGAGATGAGAGGTGGAGGCCGAGAAAAGGCCGAGGAAAGGGGATCTTGCCACAAGTAAGCTTGGGCTGGCATAAGAGGCCTAGCATAGGACCTAATCAGAGAAAGTTCGTGAGAACCAGATACCTAGGAGAGCTGTGGCCTGCTGGCCACAAGCAGAGCGGTCTGAGGCTACATGGGTCCATAGGCCCAAAGCTGCATAGCGAGTGAGTGAGGTGTGGGGTGTGAGAGCTGAGGTCACAGAACCAAGGACTAGGCTGCATGTCACAGCAACTGCCAAGCTGGCACGATAGCCAAGTGCCTGCTGAACAACTGCTACTGAGGTGTTCCTACAGACACTGCTGACAAGTTGTCCTCAAAGGACCTGTGTTTGAAGATTGGTATCCTCTAAAGTTCATAGGGTTGGTGGAGTTGTAGGTGTTTATAGATATTAATAAATATAGCTTAAACATTATGGTCACAGGAACTAGCTCTGTAGACCAGGATAGCATCAAACTCAGAGACCTGCCTCTTAAGTGCTGAGATTAAAGACGTACACCATCACTACCCAGCAGAATTTTTGATTACTGTATACAATCATATTTTTCCTTGTGCTATAGCTCACTGTAAAAGAAGCATAAACATAAATAAGTAACCCTGATGGAAAGCTAGGCTTGGTAGGCAGCACACACCTGTGATCCCAGTCCACAGAAGGCTGAGGCCAGGGGGAGAACCAGCCTGGCTACCTAGCAGGACTGCACCACAAACACAGTAGAGGAAAGTGGCAATTATCCAAAAGTTCCACTCCCTGAATGTAACCATGATTAATACCCCAAGGCTGTGGAATGTGTACTCAGGCATATGGTCAGTTATTTTATATTTTCAAGAGAAATACAGTGATACCTCTGGGGTCATTTGTAAAGTACAAGTTCTGGCTAGTTCAAGTTTTCCTTTAGCCTACTTTATACTCTTTCTACGAAGGCCAGGATTATACCTCAGCTGGCAGCATGCACAATGCCCTGGGTTTGATCACCAGCAGTGCATAAATGAACATGGTGGTACAAGCTTGTACTCCCAATACTTGAGAGGTGGAGGCAGGAGGATCAGAAGTCAAACTTATCTATACATAAAAAACTAAAAGCCAATCTAAACATAAGACCTTGTCTCAAAAAAGAAAAATAAACAAACAAACAAACAAAACAAACAAAACCATCACGTAAAGATAGAAAAAAGCCAGCTCCAATGCTGGCCCCCATATATGTACTTTAGTGCATTTTGGTCCCCTAAGGTTTCAATGATTTTACAGTATAAATCATACACCCTATTATAAATTACATTTTTTTCTTTAAAAATGACAGTAAGATCAGTCAAAGTGGTGGTGCACTCAAGAGGCAGAGGCAGACAGATCTCTGAGACTGAGGTCAGGCTATCTAACTAGTGAGTTCTAGGCCAGCCAGGGGTAAATGGTAACACCCTGTCATAAAAAAGAACCAGGGACTTTAGTTTCTCTTACATAAGGTACTTATGACTGCTTGGCTCCTTACAGTATAGCAAGGTAACTAGGTCCTAAAAGAAATGGCCCAATCCCAAAATTCACTGTGTTACTTGGGCCACATTCTTTTGGTGGTGGCAGTTAAAAAGGACTCTTGTGGTTAAGAGATATGGACACAGACACAAAAGAAATGCTGTGGTCACAGTCCAAGTGGTATATATGGGATTAAAGTCATAGCCTTTTCATTCCCAGCACTCAGAGTGCAGAAGCAGGAAGATCTCTGAGTTTGAGGCATCTGATCTACAAAGTGATTTCTAGGCCAGCTAGGGGTACATGGTGAGACCCTGTCTCAAACAAAACAAGAACTAACAGATGGAAGGCAATAACTAGTTTTTCTTCCCAATGACTAAAATGAATCCAATGGCCTATTAGTGATTCTCTTCAGAATCCAATGAGTTAAAATTACAGAGAGGAAGAAGG
>CAJQZJ010031887.1:51750-164492 GCA_907164525.1 Lophiomys imhausi | reverse complement strand
TGGTGTGGTGTCACACACATTTAATCCCAGCACTTGGGAGGCAAAGGCAGGTGGATCTCTGAAACTGCAATTTAATTAATTATTGTAGTTATTAGTAAGTATAAACTGTAAGATTAGGCCGGAGGAGCAGCCGGAGCCAGCATGCCTTAACCAGTTGCCTGATTTATCCTGGGAAAAGAGCCCCGGAACCAAGGGTGGCCTACACCACCTGTGACCTAAACTCTGTTAATTAATATAAGTTGTTATATTAGGCCAGTAGAATTAGCAGCAGCTTGGTGGGAGCTTGGCCTGGGCTCGAGGGGAGTCTGAGAGTCTGATGGCCGGGGACTGCTTGGACTGAGGGCCTATAAGCCACCGCAGTCTTTTCCCCAATAATTAAATACACCATAATGTTTTAACGCTTAGCCCTTAGCTGGGCAGAGTCTCATTAGCTACTCTAAGTTAACCGGGACCACCTAACTACCATGTGCCTGTGACTACCTTCCAGAGTTCTCAAGACATCTGTTTCCTTCTGTGTCCTGGCGGAAAGAGAAGGAATCTCTGTGTGTGCTCAGGATTCCTGTCTAATCTCAGGAAGTCCCGCCTTCCTATACTCTTTCTGCCCAGCTTTTATTAACCAATCAAGAGAATGCCTCAGAAGGGGCGGTAACCAGATCTCAGCATTGAATTCAATCTATCAGAAGCAATGATATTAGACCTTCCCTCAACAGATCTCCATGAGTTTGAGACCAGCCTGGTCTACAGAGTGAGTTCCAGGACAGCCAAGGCTACACAGAGAAACCCTGTCTCAACACCCCCCCAAAGCCCCTAGAAAACCAAGTCAGTAATTGTTCACCAAAAATTAAACACTGAATTTGACAAAATTTTTGATACCAAATTAAGTCTACTGCCTTTACCTAGTGATAACCGAAGAATAGGCTCTCTCATTTATTTTTTTCAATGAAAGTCAGGTGTAATGGCTATTCTTGGTTGTCAACTTGACAACATCTGGAATTAACTAAAATCCAAAAACGGAGGGCACACCTGTGAGGGATTTTTGCTTAATTTCAAGTGGGAAAATCCATTTCTAATCCAGATCTTTGAGGTAGACAGACTTTTAATCTAGATCTTTTGATATGGGAACAAATATACCTTTAATCTTGGATCTTGAGGTGGGAAGACAGACCTTTAATCTGGGCCACACCTTCTGCTGGAAGCCTACATAAAGCATGGAAGAAGGAAGCTTTTGCTCCCCCCCCCCCCCTTTTGAGAAAGCTCCTGCTGTCCTGGAACTCACAGAGATCCACATGCCTCTGCCTCCTGAGTGCTGGGATTAAGTATGTGCCACCACTACCTAGCTCAAAGCTTTTGCTCTTTGCCTGCTTGCTCTCACCTTGCTAGCAATTACATTCCTTCATTGACATTAGAGCCTACTTCCTCAGGGTTCTAGTATCTGCTGAAGACCAGCTAAGACTGAGAAACTTCTAGATTCTTGGACTTGCCCTTCACAGCCAACCATTGTTGGATTACCTGGAGCATCAGCCTATAAATCATTCTAATAAATCCTGTTTTTATGTGTATAGAGATTCATTCTATAAGTTGTTACTCTAGAGAACTCTAATACATCAGGAAAGCTTCTTTTTGTAAAATTCTAAAATGGAAGAATTTTCATTCATTTCATTCCATTGTCATTAAAGTAAAAACAAAACAAAACAAAAAAAAAACCCCGTAAAACAAAGTTAAGAAAAAGGTGAGGCATCTGCAGCCTGTTTCAAAGACAGGTTTCCTGGCAGAAAAAAAACTATTATTACATAACCAATGTTGAAAAAAAATGAATAAAATCCCTAGGGCATGTAGAAAAGAAGACAAGTGACACAGCCTGACAAAGCCCTGGGGATTTCAACAGCACATGGGAATAAACACTCTTCTAATGAATGCTCCGCAAAGATTACCGTTATATAAGCTACTTTTCTACAAACTAGAACAAGAATTGTCTGCAGAGATATGTCTATCAGGCGTTCCCAACACACCGAAACATAAAAAATTCTTTGCGAGAGTAACGATTCTATGGATTATCATATGGCAATGTGATTTTTATCATCAGATCACTGAGAAAAATCAGGAAGGACACAAGTACCATAAATTCATGAGAACCTCTACCAAATTCTATTTGGACTTTGTTTTAAGGGCATTCATAAAAAATAGAATGTTAAAAAACATACTTGATTGGAATAAATTTCTTAGGAAACATCAAATACCTGTCAATTATTGGTAAACATTTATGTAAACTATATTCGAAAGAACTGTAGACTGGTGTGAAGACACACAACAATAACACTATCACTCGGAGGCCGAGGAAGCAGAATGGCAAGTAGGAGGCCAGCCTGGGTCACATAGCAAAATTGTCTCATGAAAGGAAAAAAAGAGCCAGGCGGTGGTGGCACACGCCTTTACTCCTAGCACTTGGGAGGCAGAGGCAGGCCAATCTCAGGAGTTTGAGGCCAGCCCGGTCTACAGAGTGAGTTTCAGTATAGCCAAGGCTACACAGAGAAATCCTGTCTTGAACCTCCCCTGACAAATAAAAATAAATAAAAAAAGAAAAGAGAAAGAGGAGGGGAGTGCTGGGGAGACAGTGAGTGGGCAAAGCACACACATTCCAATTTTGAGAACTCAAGTTCTAATCCCTAAACCCATACAGTTATTTGTAATCCCAGAGCTCCTATGAGGAGAAGGGAGGCTGAGAAAGGAACATCCTCTGCTCACAAGCCAGTCACTTGGCAATGAAGCAGCCCACACAGAAAGACCCTGTCTCAGACAAGGTGGAAGGCAATGATCAACACCTGAGACTGTCCTCTTACATACAAACACACACAGCACATACAGACTTTTACTCACACAAACATGCAAACAGATATATACATGTCATATGCATACATATATATACCATATACAAACAGAAAAAAATGAGAAAACACTGTGACAATTTTTTCATTGTTTCTAGATTTTGTATATGCGTGCACTCATGCATATGTATGTACAAGTATATGTCACAGAGCATGTGTGGATGTCAGAGGACAACTTACAGGAGAGTTGGCTCTGTCCTTCCACCTTTACATGGGTTCCAGGGATCCAACTCAGACCATCAGGCTTGGCAGCAAGCACCTTGACCCTCTGAAACATCTTGCTGGTCCTCCAGAAATTCTTAAGGAGTCATTTTGGGGCATGTTACCTCTGGGTTTCTCCTACCACACACATGGATAGACAGACTTAGTAAATAATTTTTTCCAAAACAGATTATGTGGATCTATTATAAATTATTGTCATTTCCTTTTTAATCTATATTTTAATGATATAAACCTGTTGGGTTTTTTGTTTGTTGGTTTTCTTTTTGTGTCAAGAAATGTGAGGTCAAAGTCTCACATTTCTGGAAATCCCTGAGCTTGATGCAAAATGGGGAATCCCTTTGTCAGCAAGGCTTCCTCCTCTCTATCTGTGGGTTCCCAGACTCCACATTCTCTGAGGATTGTCACTTACAAAGTTACAGGTTTAACTTTCTCTTGATGAGAACTCCTTCAGTGGGCACTTGGGATTCCTGGAATGCCTCTAATCATACCTGAAGTGTGACTTTTCTTTTTTTAAGTTTTTTTTTTTCCTTGAGACAGGTTTTCTCTGTTCTGGCTGTGCTGGACTCGCTTTGTAGACCAGGCTGACCTTCAACTCGGAGTTTGATTTTATCAGTTCCCTGCTCACGTTCTTTCCCCTACCATCCATATGATGATTAGATACTTTGTTCCCCTTCTTATAAATAGGACCATGCTGCCAAATTCAAATGAAGCATCCCTGGCACTCCTAGCTCCAGTCAATGATTTACATTCATCCTGGAAACCCCCACCCATTCCCCAAGTTCTCTATAACCTTCCTTGACCGCAATAAAGTTGATCTAACTCTACGCAGCTGTTTCCAGGTTGTCATCATAATCACCGCCATCCAAACCTTGTTGCTGTCTTCTCCTCCCCTCAACCAAGTGCACTGGTGGCCAACAGTCACAGGGAAATAGGGATGACCCACAGCATCCCACATTTTTAGCTTTTGAGACAGGGTGTCTCTGTGTGGCACTCACTCTATAGTGATTTCTAGGCTGGCCTAGAAATCAGAGATCCTCCTGTCTCTGCCTCCTGGTGCTGGAATTAAAGGTGTATGCCACTAAGTCCAGCACATCAATTAATTTAATAATTTAATTAATTCTTATTAATTAAAAATGTAAAAATTCTCTAACTAGTTGATGACAAAGTTTTAGTCTTTTATTTATTTATTTATTTATTTGTTTGTTTGTTTGTTTGTTTATTTATTTAAAAGCTCCCTCCTTTCCTTGTATCTCTCTGGCTGGCCTGGAACTTACTACATTGACCAAAATGGCCTTGAACTCACAAGAGATTCTCCTGCCTCTGCCTACTGAGTGCTGGGACTAAAGGTGTATGCTACCATGCCTGGCCCCAGACCCTAGTGAGTTCCAGGACAGTCAGAATTACAAAGTGAGACCCTGTATGAAAAAAAGTCAAGTAGGGTCTGGTAGAAGACCTTTAGGTAAGGGGATTGTAGGACCCCTATTTCTCTTTGCCTTCATGCTTCCTGGCCATGAGGTAACCAATTTTTCGGTAACACACAATCACACCATATGTTGCCAGCCTCAAAGCAATAGGGCCAGCTGGTCATAGAATGAAATAAGCACAACTGTGAGGAGGGAAACAAACAAAAACCCTTTCCTCTTGCTAATTATCATCTCAGGCATTTGTCATAGTTGACTAATGTACAGGCACATATGCTTTCAAGGTCTTGTGGAAGGTTCAAAAACTTAAGGGGAACATGTGTGCCAAAGCAAGAATACACAGAGGTGCCTAGCATTAGAGTGAAGCATTTTCACAGCAGCTGCCAGGCTTATGAAAATCCACACACCTCTCTTTTTGCTTAGCTTGTGGTGAAGATGGCTATCTCAAAGCGGACTATAGCAGAAGGAAACTCACGGCTAGCAATATGGAAGTTTTGTTAGGTTGTGGAGCACTATGGAAAACCTGGGGTGAGACAGAAAGCAGGGCCACGGATGACTGGGTTTATATACTTGCAGGATTCTCAGAACAGACTGACTTACTAGAAGATATTCACTCATGTTACACTGTCTGAGAAATCTGAGATCAGCAGTCAGAGAAGTCAGCAAGCAGAGCCAACAGTATGGCACTAATCCAATCTGAAGACAAGAAAATAGGAGAGCTGATGGGGCAATAGTCCAAGGGCCAAAAACAGCCATATGAGCCAAGGTTTTGGGTTGAGCCCAAAGCCAGGATCAGGCAGGAGTTATGCCTGATTTTATTCTGTTCAGGTCTTCAAATGACTAGATGAGGGCATGTATTTTATTTGGTCTACTCATGCAAATGTTCATCTCAAAAGCCAGGCATAGTAGCATATTCTGGTATTCCCATTCCTTGAGGGGCAGAGGCAAGAGGATTGCCACAAGTTCAAGGCCACCCTAATACTGATACTGATTTCCACACCCAACAGTAACCTGTCTCAAAAAGCAAATAAGAAAGCAAACAAAACAACAAAAATTAATCTTATCCAGAAACACATCCAGGATACTATTTGACCACAAATATAGGGACCTGTGGCCTTATCAGGGTGACACATAAAATTCATCATCATCACTGTCTTATTTCTTAACTCTTCCCAGACAGTCAAAATGGCATTGAAAAGATTTTGAAACCTAAAGCTGGGCATGGTGGCTCGCACCAGTAATCCTAGCATTTGACAAGGCAGGAGGATCAGGAGTTCAAACTCATCTGGAGCTACACAGGGAGTTAAAAAAATCAACAAGATCATGTCTCAATAAAATAAAATAAACCTCCTTAAAATCTGGTGACAAGTAGACAAGAACCAGGTAGAGGAAGAATGACTCTTCACTGAATAATTACACTATGGTCTAACATGAGCAGAGATTTTCCTCCCAATTTGTGGAGCAAAAACCTTGATGTGAAAAGTCAGCTGAAGATGCTGTACCATTGCCTGAAACTGAACTGCCTTCAAAGCCATAAAGAGAAAGAGCTGCTCTGAGTTGGAGTGCACTCAGTAGGTAAAGATTGATGCTTAGTATGCCCAAGGCCATCGATTCCACTCCCAAGAAAAATCTGCTTTCAAAACTATATACTTTTCCTTTTTTCTCTTGTTCTAAACACATAGATATTGTCATCCTTTGTTTCCTATTACACTCACACATATGTGTGGACATGCACCTGGCCTGTCGGACACCTATCCAGAATAAAAGAGCACTCAAAGGTCGAGTCGTTTGGTTACAGGAGAGCCAGTGCTGGAAGAAAGGAGACTCTCCAAAGAAAATCACAAGTTCACATAGTCCAGTCCATGTGTAGCCATCTAGGCTGGCCAGACTACAATCATCAACACTCACCTACATAGGAGGATCTGAAGAACAGCCTACCTCCATCTTAGGCTTAAAAGCCATCTTATAGTAAAGACAAATTAGGTTCATTTCTGTTTATGATTGAATCTCTCTTTTTCAAGGATTGGGATATGCCTATAACCATAACTACAAATAGTTCTGTACTTTCTGTTCCAGGAATGGCAATTGTGCTTTTGTTTCAAAAAATTATCTACCTTTGTTTCAAAACGTTATATGACCCCCTATGGTTACCTTATTATGCCTAACTATTGTGATTACCTTGTTTTGACCAACTGTTATGTTCTGCTCCTGTAATGCCATCTATTTTCCCCCACTTGGAAACCTTCTACCCCTGAGCTATAAAAGCCTTGTCTTCCTCACGTCCAATGCTGACCTCTTGAACTCTACCTTAGAAGCAGCTGTGAAATGAATAAAAAGGCTTGCTTTAATTAATTGCTTGCTTTCATTAATCTGACATGATGATTTGGGTTGGTGGTCTTTCTCCTAAAATCTTTGGAATTAAGAGATCCCCTCCACACTCACTCAAGTGAGCCACTCATGTGGCTTCCAGCAGGTCATAGAAGGGCTGCTAGCAGATTCACTCTTGTGAAGGCTACTAGGCCATGTCTTCCCCACATGATCTTCCCATGAACATTCTAGTTCCCAACATTTTAGAGCTGCCCTACAACATGGCCTCTAGCTCACACTACAGGAGAGGAAAATTAAGCTTCACCTTTCAAAAAAAGAAAATAAAAATGATGCTGTATATACTTTTCAATATTACCAGAGGGGGTGTGGTGGTCTGAATAGGTATAGACTCACAGACGCACACAGACTCATGTGTTTGAATGCTTGGCTCATAGGAAGTGACATTATTAGGAGGTGTGGCCTTGTTGGAGGAAGTGTGTCATTACTGTGGAGGTGGGCCTTGAGGTCTCCTATGCTCAAGCTATACCCACTGTGACACACAGAGTCTCCTTCTGATGCCTTAGGATCAAGATGTAGAACTCTCAGCTCCTTCTCCAGAATCATATCTGTCTGCACACTACTGTGTTTCCTGCCATGATGATAATGGATTACACCTTTGAAACTGTAAGCCAGCCTCAATGAAATGTTTTCCTTTATAAGAGTTGCTGTGGTCATGGTATCTATTCACAGCAATAAAACTGTAAGACAGAGGGGCTGTAGAGATGGCTCAGCAATTAAGAACACTGGCTGCTTTTCCAAAGGACTTGAGTTCAGTTCCCATTTGGTAGCTCACAATCGCACCCATCCATCCACCCACCCATCCATCCATCAT
This sequence comes from Lophiomys imhausi, assembly GCA_907164525.1. Classification (NCBI taxonomy): domain Eukaryota; kingdom Metazoa; phylum Chordata; class Mammalia; order Rodentia; family Muridae; genus Lophiomys; species Lophiomys imhausi. The sequence goes on along the minus strand of CAJQZJ010031887.1, from coordinate 156,768 downwards.
GCTGGGAACTTAGTCCAGGACCTTGCATAACTGACTAGATTTCAGCAATGTAAATTTTATCCATACAAATTACACTTTATTCTAAATAGGAACTGAAAGAATTCTCTATCTTGCAATCAAAACATTATTAACATATATCTAACATACATATATAACTTCACAATTTTTCAATACCAGAGAGAGAGCAACTCTTTCCAAATATGAATTTCCTTTCAGTCTAATCTGCTCACCAGAGACATGCAATGGTATCACATGACTTTCAATCAAGTCCCCAGTCCACAGTAACTCTTCACTAACCACTCATTTATTAGCTCACTGAGACATCTGTCTCTCAGTACAAAGTAAAATGTATTCTGTTCCTAGTACTAGGTAGAAAGATGAATAAATGAGTTTCAAATTAAAAACAACACTAGATCAGCAAGTGCCTTTGGACACTGTTAGTTTAGACTCAGGAGCATTCTAAGGGATAATCCTTAAAAACTCATGGAGGGCTGGGGACACAGTTCAGGTGGTAGAACGAATGCCGAGTATGCATGAAGCCTTGGGTTCAAGCCACTGCACTATATAAACTAGGATGGTTATACATGCATGTAAGGACAGCATTTGGAAGGTGGAAGCAATAAAATAGCATCAGAAGCTCACGGTCATTCTCAACTACTTAATGAATTTGGGCCAGCCTAGCATACATAAGGCCCTTGCTGAAAAACTTCATATGAACTGTAAGTGTAGCTCAGTCACACATGCTGACCTAGCATGTGGGCTTAATCACTAAAGCTATATTTAAACAAAAGAAAAAAATTGACATTTATTGACTTTTCCCTTCCCCAAGACAAGCCAAGGTCCCAGTATGTACACCAGGGAGAGAAGTCCATCTTAGGTGTGTGGTCAAAAGAAGAAGGGTCTGTGCTTCTCTTGAGCAATATATGTTTAGTGTTAAACACCATTGATCTGGGAGATTAATTCTACTCATTTCTTCACTTTACTCCAGAACATGCAAATCCAAACCCGAGCTATGGATTTGTGGATTCTTTTTCTCTCAAATCTTCTTTGACTTAATTGATTTGTAATCCTGTCAACTATACATGTCTTTAAAAGGAGTGGGATAGGGCTATTGAGATGACTCAGTGGCGGCTAAGAACACTTATTGCTCTTGCAGAAGACTCAAGTTCCATTCCAAGCACCCAACCATCTATAACTCCAGTTAGGAATCCAACAACCTCTTCTGACCTCCTCTCGTATCAAGCACACACATGTACACATACATACAAGCAGGCAAACACCCATTTACATGAAAACAAACTAATTTTTCAAAAGTGAGAAATCCCTGCTGTATCCAGAAATGTTTCCTTGTAGTCATCTATTATTTATGCCCCTTGCTATCTTTCTGCTTCTTCTTTTGCCAGGGACAGTGAGCCTCGGGTAGAGGGCAGTTGCACATACAAATTCATATTGGTTAAGACAGCATGCACGAGATCTGCACGGGCTCAGGCCAGACAAAATTCCAGCATGGAAAAGGTAGACAGACACAATGTCCTATGCCTGCCTAAGGAGCTATTGGTGGCTGATAGCTGCTTTTAGAGGGAGCATCAGCTGTTTCTAGGGGTGCAGCTTCTGATGGGTAGACCACTCTCCAGTGAAGGCCAGATATCCAAGAGTATACAGCAGCATAAACTGCTCTGGATGGGGTGGGGAAGACAGATAGGCATGTACACACAGAGTTGGATGGTCTCAGAAAGAGTAGGGTGAGGGGCTGAATATGATTAAAATGCATTGTCCAAAATTCTGAAAGAATTAATAAAAAATGAGGAAAGGATGGCTGAACAGTGGTTAAGAGCATTGAGTGCTCTTTCCAAGGACCCAGGTTCAATTCCTAGCACCTATTTGACAACTCACAACTGTCTAAACTTCACCAAATCCAAAGCCCCTTTCTGGCCTCTGCTGGCACCAAAAAATGTATACCCTGGTGCACAGGTTTTCATGAGTTTCTTTTCACTTGGAACTCACTGTACACAGAAATCTCTACATCAAGCAGTATACTAGGACTCTGTAACCCTCAGACTGTTGAACTAATTTTCTGTTTTGCTTTCCCCCCCATGGCTCAGAACCACCTGTACTGGTACTAAGGGTTAAGCTCAAGGCCTCCTGAATGCCAAGCAAAACAACACATATGGGAAAGGATCTTCATATGATACACAGAACTGTGCAGAACAAGACAGAGAGGATAGATTGGGAAATATTTAGAGTGAACATTCTTGTACATTATCTTAGCCACACAGCTTATGAGCTCACAACATGCATGTGACAAGAAGTGGATTCACATTTAGTCAAAATCTTCATATGTAAGCGCTGGAACAAAAGAAGAGAGCATGAGCTTGGTATGGTCTCACACGCCTTAATCCCAGCTCTTGGGAGGCAGAGGTAGGCAGATCTCTGTGAGTTCCAGCCCAGCCTGGTCTACAAAGGGCGTCCAGGACAGCCAGGGCTATTACACAGAGAAATCCTGTCTCTATAAACAAAAAAACAAAAAAGAAAGAAAGAAGAGAGCACAGAGAAGGGGAAGAGGATGGAGAAAACAACACTGAGAATATGATGTATGCACTAAATTTTAAAGAAAAGAGCAGAGTAAATTTATCCAGAAAGAAAGAATAATCATGGACAAATATTAAAGAGGACAGAAGTTCTGGAAATGGCAAACAGAACATACATTCAGTAATTCACTCATCTTGGCTCACCAGATGGCAGGTTCATCGAAGAGAATTTCTATGGTTACAACACTAGCCAGTGGCTAGAAAGGGAGGTGGAAGGGAAACAGTCCCCAGTTGCTATAGTTAGGTTAAAAACTCTGAATTATGTTCAGTAGCAAGGAGGAAACACATGGAGCTCCTACATGAGAAATACATGATCAAATGACACAGCACAGTGAATAAATTAAAGACCAGAGGCCAAAAAAACAGTCAGAAAGCTTCTATAAGCATCTGGCAGTGGGGTAATGGGCAATACACTAGGGCCATTGTAAAAAATAAATACAACCTTATAATATTTTTATTCTCTATTTACCACCATTAGAAAAAATTAAAAATTAAAGTTCATGTTTGTATGTGTACACATGTATATGTGTAAATTTAGTGGACTTACCACTATTGTTGGTAGGACAGAGACTAGAGAAGGGAAGAGATAAATGGGTTCACACTTCAGATCATAGGAAGCCTAGTTTACTGCAGTCTACAAAGAAGCAATAGGCTAATTAGTAACTAGAGAACTGCCTGCTATGAAAATAATTTTAGTAATAACAAAAATTACATATTTTTGGCCAGCAAGACGACTCAGTGGATAAAGACACTTGCTACCATGTCTGACAACCTGAGTTTAACTGGGACTGACATGATGAAAGAACTGACGCCTCCAAATGTTCCCTGACCTCCATACCTGTGCATGTACACACATGCATGCATGCACATACATACATGCACACACACTAAATAAATGCAAAAAATTAAATTTATTTACTCCAATACATCTTATTATCTACCAGGTAATCATTAAAATTTAGAATGAGAACCGCACATTCATATTTTTGTGCTAATTTAAATCTAATTTTATTTTATACTTGTCTTATTTTGAACATTACATTTTAATTGGTAGGTTTGGTTAATACTTAGATTTCGTAAGATTTACAGATAAAAGAATAGATTTACAAACACAAGAATTCTTAAGACATACTTAAACATTTTCTAATGAATGATGAATTTGTAAATTTAAAATAAAGGGCTAGCAAGATGCTGAGAAGGTAAAGATGTCTGCAGCCAAGCTGACCTTAGTTTCTTCCCAAGGACCTACATGGTACACAAAGAGAACTGACTGCTGTAATTATTCTCTGACCTTCACATTCAATGTACACACACACACACAAAATGAATAAAATGTAAAAAAAAAATGTTTAAATTACATTAAAATTGACAGTACTGAGGTAGACAGGCAGATAGATCCAGGTAATGCTGGCTGAATAGCCAGCTTAGCCAAATGGTGAGCTCCAGGATCCAGTGAGAGAGCCTGCTCCCAAAAACAAGGTGTACCGCTCCTGAGGGACAATAACAAAAGTAGACCTTTGGGCTCCACATGGACATGCATATATGTGCATTCACAGGAATACACACAAATTCACATGCACACACAAACACATATCCACCTACAAAAATTCAGTTCCTCGGGTATGCTAGCCAACCTTATGGGTGCTCAACAGCTCTATGTGACTATGAGAGTGGACACTTAGGCCTAAAAAATAACAAAGCTATATGACTACTGCCCACTCCTACCATAGGCATTTGGTCTACTTACAGTTGAGGATATCTGCATATTAATGGACAACTTCTAAAGTATTAGTTAGGAAAATGGTGCTACTGGCCACATCCTCATTACTGTAGCTTACTTTCTGAATTCCAATACCACGATATGTAAAAAAGGAAATCTTCAAATAACTAAATAAAATTGTGCTGTTGTACTCAACACATGAAACATATTAAAACATATTTGTGAGATGAACACTCTTCTTTATGGCTCAAGGAAAAATTTAGTTGTCTGTGGCCTATGTAAGTCTTTAGTTACTATTTTCCTATTAACCATTTCAGTTTATTAGACTTAAAAAAAAAAAAAGAGAAAAAGCTGGGGGGCTGGGGTGGGACTACTTCCAAGTGTGTATTTATTAGAAGCATTACAGTATAAAGACCATAAACTCTGCACTCACACAGCCTGAATTCAAATCCTGGTTTTATCCTTTATTAGATGTGTGTGACCTTGGCTAAGTACTGGTCACTCTATGGTTCAGTCCCCTCTTTTTCAAAATTGTGCCTCAAGGAAATAATACACAAAGAATTTGGATACCACACTTGGACCATCTCTGTTACAGAGATGCCAGAGAAGTTGAAATTATGACTAAGGTAGAAAGCTAGGCTTTCTTAATTTTCCATGTTCCTGGAATCACATACCTCAAAGAGGTGGTGGTAATCTTAAATTCTCAAAGGGAATACCTTCCATGCAGTCGAATTTACTAAAAAAGGACCTAAATAAGAAACTTCCTCGTCTGACCATGTAATTATGCTGCACAGGGGCAGCCAAGCAAACAGAAAAACACGAAGCTATAGAGGAAGGCATATGTCTTACCTGCTTTTCCGTTTTCGAGGTGGTTTCTCCACTGTGCCAGTCAGTCTACAGACCAAACAAATGAGACCCGTAACTAAGAGAGTACACCCTTAGCCTCCCTTATCCTGTGGGGGCCCTCCATGCACCACCCTCTGGGGCGCCACAGGCGGACCACAGGTTGGCTATGCTTACCCTTGACCTTACAAAACCCTCATGCCAGGCTTCCTCCACTCCCACGACCACACGACCCCGAGACTCACTGGTCCCCGAATACCTTCGGTTCCCCGACCCAATACTCGGCTCCCCGAAACCAACCGCCCCGTCGGCCTCATTGTCTGCTCAGAGCTGCAGGCCCCCTAGCTCCCCTCGGCCGCGCCCCGCCCCCTCAATCCCGGTTCCCCGCATTCCTTGGCCCCCTAGTAGGGTGCGCGCCCTCCGCTCCAGCCCTGCGCGCCCTCGCTCCCTGCCCCGCTGAGCTGCTCGCTCTCGGCACCCCCGAGATGCGGCGTGCCCGCACCCCGCCCCCTCAGGGCCCCGCGCCCCGACACCTCGGCCGCCACCCCCAGGCCCGCTCCCTCGGTCCCCAGTCCCTAGCCTCCGCCTCGCAACGCAGCTCACCCCACCTGGGGGCCAGGCGACTCCGCGGCTGCTGGGACTGCCGGGCTCCTCTGACCATCCGGCTCCTGCTCCACCGCGGGAGATGCTCCGGCGGCCGCAGGGCTCGCTCGGGAAGCTGAAGTGGCGGAGGCTGGAGTAGGCGGAGAGACGGGAGGAGGGCCTCGCGCCTCGGCCAGGCTTGCCGCAGAGCCCATCCCCTCCTCGGTTTCTATTGGTCGCAACGGCAGTGTGCCTGAAAGTCCGACTGCCGATTGGGCGCTTGTGCCGTCACGTCCCGCGCGGCCCACCTCCAGGTTTGGTTGAGACTGCAGGTAGCAACAGAGGTGCCTCAAAGACTGCTAGCAGAGCGGGAGGAGTCCTGAGCGCCTCCGTGTGCCAGAAAGCGGGACTTACATCTGTGGCGTCAGACACCTGCCTGCAGGTTCTCTTTGGCTAGCATCCTGTATCCCAGACACATGCTAATTCCCCAGCCTCCGCACCGCTCCAGAACCAAAATCAAGCACTGCATTTTCTCCAAATACATCCAGAAATTCGAGGGCAAAGCAGCTCTCCTTCACAGAGTCGTTCTGAATCACCTCGAATACAGTCCCTGCAGCTCAGTGTTACCCTTCTAAGAGGAATCGATTCCAAATTGTAAGGATCCAGCAATATAAAATATGGTTTGGGTGCAGGAAAGATCCTAAACTTGAGTGCAAGCTTGTACGAAAGCATGAGAATTTAATTACCACGAAAAAAAAAACAGCGTTGTAAAAAACAAAACAAAAAAAGCAAGAAATGTATTCCATTTTGAAAAGCCTAAAAAGAACTGCTTGTGTAAGCTAGCCATTCTGTGTCATTGCAGATGGTTCAAAAATCTTAAACAGTTAATCATTTTTTAGTATACACTTCATTGCATTTTTGACAGACCCAAGCATGCAAAACTACCACCAGGCAAGTACAATAAATATTACTAACCTTTTCTGTTTTGCTCTAATAGAGAGCTATCTTTGAAAATATAGCAGATATATATGTATTGCATCTGAATATAATTCTTAAGTTGAGTATAACTCTGTACATCTTTATTCTATGCAAATCTGTCTGGCAGAGCCTAAGTTCATTTCTTCCTGCTAGATTTGGGAGAAGGCATACAACTTTCTCTTGATCCACTTTCATTTTATTAGAACACATTTTGTTAAAACATACACAAACAATTCAGTGGCAAGGATCTGGCTCAGGAGAGGGGTGCTTGCTGTTCAAGCCTATGTGGTGACTTCAGTCCTGGAACCCAGAGGAGCACTCTCAAAAGCTCTCTGACCTCCACATGCACATGACATACACCTGCACACACAGCACACAATAAAAAACAAAAATGCATGAGGAGAAATATCTCACAAATCTCCATAAATGAACAGTATCCCAAATACTGATACACCAATTTTTCACTGAACCAAATGTATTGGGTGCAAGTTCTCCTTTATTCCTAAATCTTGCACCCATCCTCAATAATAAAATTGTTTTCCTTTTATGAAATGGGATGCTGCAAGTTGTAGTGCAACTTATTTTTGCATTGCTGAGGAGCTATCCTTACTGCATTTAAGAGAGGAGGAATGGAGGGAAAGGGGGAGAAAGGGAGAGAGTGGGTGTTACGTGGGTAAATGCTAGGACTTATAGGGGGCCAGAAGACAACTTGTGGAGTCAGTTTTCTCCATCATGTGGATCCTGGGGACTCAAAATCAGGTCATTAGGCTTGGTTGTTGGCCCACTGCTGAGGATGTAGCCTAGGACCCCCAGTATGTGCTCCTTCAGAATTGTGTTTCCAGATGTTAAGGGAATTTTAAATTTTTTATTTATGTGTACGGGTGCTTTGCCTCCATGTAGCCTGTGTACCAGACACCTGGTGGCCATGTAGGATCCCTGAGAATTGCAGTGTGATTTACCATGTGGGTGTTAGGACTTGAACCACAGGCTTCTCTGGAAGAGTAGCCTGTCCTTTTAAACACTTAGCCATCTCTCCAACCCTGCTATGGATTTAAAAAAATGGCTTTGACTAGGGAAAATATTATCAAACATCTGTTGTTCCAATGATGTAATCCTAGGGCCACAGAGCCATCAATCACCTCAATTTTCTTATTTTCATTCACATTATCAATCCAGTTAGAATTAAGGATTTTCGGGGGTGGGGGGTGAGGTCCTGATGTAATCTTGAAATATAACTTATGATATTCTAAAATCCTCCTACTACCCAACATTTTCCATGACTGGCCAGTCCTTTCTGAGGCACATTCTGTCAACAGAACTGCAGTTCCTACTTGTTGGGCCTTCCTAAAATGTATCCTTCATGTTATGTCCAAGTTCTATCATCTTAGGTTCTGGGCTCTTATATAAAACATGCATGCACATTCTATGACTCCAGCCTACTAATTCATGTCTCCTCCTGCATCAAACACTTCCTCCAAATTCCTTGCACTTAAAAGATGGAGCACTTGTACTTGCAGAGGTCCTGGGTTCAGTTCCTAGCACCAACATAGTGGCTTACAATCATACCTAATCCCAGATCTGATAATCTTCTGAACTCTGTAATACATAAATGTAGGCAAAAACATTCATATACGTAGAACAAAAAAAAATTTAAGCTACACTGTTAGCAACTATGCTAACATGGAAATTGTATGTAAACTTCATACATTGTTGGGTTCCTCTTCCCAATCATTGATTTTGGTTGAGTCCTCAGTAAATAGAAGCTTTGGGTCAAGTACTGGGCATTTTGTGTGCTATTTTTAATACTATAATAAACTTTACTATATTCCTGTTAGAACAGAAATGAGAGATCATAGAATTAAATTTGTTCAGGGTGACACAGCTGCAAAACCCAGTAGTGCTTAAAATAGAAGGCTTGAGCAGTCACTGTTGTACCCTCAAGGGGGTTAAAGTTCCAGTTCTCCTGTGTGACCTTGACAAGTTATCTGTCTTCTCCAATCCCATTTCCTCATCTGGGTTGGGAAACAGACAGAGACCCATAACAAGAGTACCACAAGACATAGGCTGGGCACGGTAGTGTATGTCTTTAATCCCAGCACTTGGAAGGCACAGCAAGGTGGATTTCTGCAAGGCCAGTGTGGTCTACATGGTGAGAAACTGTCTCAAAACAACCAGTACTCCTCCCCCCTCAACAAAAAAGAAAAAAGAGGACCACAAAATAGGACATGTGTGGACTAGGAATGTAGCTCAGTGGTAGACCGATTACCTAGCATGCACAAGGCCCTGGGTTCATTACCAGCAATGCAAATAGGGCATGATTAGCATCTGCCTAAAATGCTTAATTATAGATTTTAAAAAATTCCACTCTCATTTATACGAAATGCTGAGAACCATTATGAGGTACTCACAGAGTGGCATATACTATGAAATAAATGTTTTTGTTGAAACACATAAAAGAAATTGTATATAAACCTCATACATTGTTGGAATAAGAACCATGCTAGTAATCTAAGCATAAACGTATTCTCATAAGAAAGATACATATTCATGTAACAAAGGAAACTTGTATCATCCTAGGAGACTTTTCAAATGTTTTTGGTTTTGATTACCATATCTTTCATTATCATTACCACACTATAAATACACAATTGAAAGAGTTGTGATGACTTCATGAAGCATGTTTCCGGACACAGAATCTAGGTTGGAACAATAAATAGTGCTTTTTAGAAACTAGAACACAGTCTATAGGCAAATGCAGGGAAAAAAGGTTAGTTCTATTTATCAGTCACATAAGCAAGTCAAAGAGTACGCATTTCTTTGAAAACATAAATTATATGAAATGTTACCTTCTTAGGGAATACTACAGACTGTATTAGATAAAATTATTTTTCACAAACTTCCTATAATCTTTTTATTAATTGACACTGAGGGAATGTAGCACCTTTCATTCAAAGAACTGGAGGTGCTTTACAAACATTAGTATTAAAAAAAACAATGACATTAAAAAAATTTGGATTCTTGTAGGTAAATATTGTAGTTAAGTCTCTTCAACTATGTACACAATTTTCTAAGCTGACAAAAATGATTCTACTTCTGACAATGGCAGGCTTTCACAGTACAGGCATTTTCCAACACCCGGAGCTGGGGTTACAAAGCAAATACACATAGAACTTAAATGCAGTGAACATTTTGAACCTTATTTCAAAAGCAAAATTCAGCATTTAAGATGTCAAATCTTCTGACAGTTCTAGACATCCAGATGGAATAGGAGCTGATACAGGCTGCATCTTAGATGTAGTCAAGGCTTTTTAGGATCACGCCCAAGTGAACACATTTAAAGAAGTGAGATTCTTCAGGGAGAAGCATTGACCTATGGAAAGTTAGCCAAGAGTCCATCAGCCAAATGAAAAAAGGGAGGAAATGGCAATTCAAAGTAGACAGTTCTCACTGGAACCTAGGATACTTTATTAGAAACCAAGTATATCACAGGCAAATAAAAATAGTTCTTAGCTCCACTGATACAACATAAGGGGTTTTACATTCGGCCTAGATACAAGGAGTATCAGATTCTTTCACCTACAGATCTCTGGCTTGTAAGTATCTCCCACCACATGATTACTCTATATAATACATAGCCCTTGTTTAGTAGAGGGATCCAAATATCCTTTTTCAGGCTTACAAAGTCCAATACATTCATTCACTCTCTCTTTCCTTCACAAGTCTAATAGTAAAAACTACTTTTTCCATGCCCCAAAGCCATTATCAGTTGAAGAAAAGTCAGGCAAAACAGAGATGGCAGTTAAGGAATGGACACAATATTATTGGCACATGCCCAGCTAATGACAAACAAATGCAGTACACTATGACTTGAAAATAAGTCACATTACAAGGAGAATAAAAACAACATCAACTAAGCTAAGGAGTATGAAGTGGAAAGGGGACTGAGAGTTACTGGCTTTACTGAAACAACTTAAAAGCAGTGGAGGGCAAGCACTTAAATACAATGTATGGTAACATGAACAAGAAAGTACTGCAGAGCTTTACCACACCAAGCTGTCTGCATCATTAATTCCAGTGTTTCACAATTAGTAAAATACATAGCTACATATTCCTGTGAGATAAAAATACCTTTCCACCTGAATTACTTTGGGGTTAGGACAGTAACACAAAGCTACTGACCCACTATTACTTCAAGTGTGTGCAGCAAATGTCTCAGCCATTTCTTTCATAGAGCTACAGTTAAAAACTATACAAGGAGGTGGGTGGTTGGGCGCAAATAAAATCAAAATAGTGTGCTCATTCAGTAAAAAAAAAACCTGATGAAAGATTATTTGCCAAAAAGCTTAGATTATTAATATTTTTATTGCATTTTTTTAGATAACCTGGAAGTTCTTATCCTAATGGGGAAAAGTTTTTTTTTTTAAACTACCTGAACAGATGCTAAAGTGCTTTATTAATCTGCTCCATACGGATTTCCTGGGATGACAAAAAATATTTACAGTTGTAAAGGGATACCAACAATTTCACAAGATGGTACATCCCCAAATCATCTATGACCACAGTCTTAAGAGATAATGATATACTTGTCCTTATTAAGTGGACAATTACATATCAAGAACTGATCATCATAACTCTTTAGATAGTCAAATTACATGCAAAAAGCTGAACTATGGTATGACAGACCTTCACAAGAGAACAGTCTGTTTCTTCCCCACACTTTAAATAATCTGCTTCAGATTACAGTTCACAAACACAAGGGTTTGGATTTTTCAGCCTTTAAAGTTGGAGTTAAAAACTGAATACTTTGTAACAGTTAATTAAGGTCAAGGGTTACAGCGAGAGAATGCTTGCTATTGAAAAGTACATGTAATTACTTGATGACACTCATGACAGTGTAAACTGGACCAAGCACATTCTACTCAACTGGTATCAAATCAACACATTAGTGCTACAAGTATTCAATGTTTTTCTATTACTATAGAGGATAGAAATCAAAACATTAATATGGCAGTTATGTTCTTTAGGCACAATTTAGTGATTTTTAAAAAAAATACTGAATTTCAATTGAAATTTTAGACTCAATCAAAGGGTCAAAAACTGTTAAGAAAACAAAAAAGAAAGAAAAAGTTTCAGCTAACAATGTAAGTTGTTTAAAATTTCTAACACTTAACCTATCTGGGTTTTAAGATTACTTTATTAAAAAATACAAGAAATCTGAAAAAGGATCAGTACAACTATCTTAATGTACAGTCATAGTTGTAGCAGTTTTTAACTAAAATTTACAAACACAACAAGGAGGGCAGCCCTTTAGACCAATTTATTTTATACCCTTTTAAAACATCAAATTATCATCCAACAAAGGACAATGAAGTTTACAGCCAGGACAAGGGTACATGACTCAGGTATATGCAGTCCATCCTGCCCACTGGACAACTTTGCTGCTGAAATTTCTTAAACCCTACCAAACAAAAATAGAAGGCTGGCTGATACAAATGAGGAGGATTTTCATTTGTTTTCGTTTTTTTTAAGGAAAGGCTTTCTGTCTCCCCAGAACAGCAAATAAGCAAGAGCTACATGCAGCAATGTGAGTATTAAGACATTTCTCAAGTCTTCTCAAATAAGTCCAAGGTGGGGATGGGATGAGTGACAAAATTGATAGAAAAACACTGCTACTGACACCATAACAATAAATTTAGATAATTTAAAATAAAAAAAAGGCAAGAGGCAGCATTTCAGCAGCAAAGTGCTCAATAAAAAGTATATTGTAGAGGGTACAAGAAAGTTGGGGTAAAAGAGGGCAAAAAGTAGGCCAGTGGTATGGCAAAGGCCTCAAAGGAAATACGGCGTCGTGGTTCTGGGAGGAATAACACGTTCTGAATCTGGAACTGCCCGGAATAACTTTGGTTCTCTTGTATTGACATCTTTGAAGACCATGATGGAAGCAATGTTTCCACAGCGATAGCAGTAGTTAGGAGCAGACCACACTGTGACCAGCTTCTCGTCAAACATGAACTTATAGCCTTCGTGTACAAGTTGATGTGCTCGGCAGATGAGTTTTAAGTTGTTGATATGAACAAACTGAAATTTAGAAAGGTTTTGTAAGTATTCCATCCAATCACTTAATAACCATTCCAAGCAGCAAATATCACAAATAAAGTTATCATGATTCTAAACCCCCTCTATAATCATCTGCAAAATTCCCAGAGTAACTTTGGCCCTATTAAGAGTCTATTATGGCCGGGCGGTGGTGGCGCACGCCTTTAATCCCAGCACTTGGGAGGCAGAGGCAGGCGGATCTTTGTGAGTTCGAGGCCAGCCTGGTCTACAAAGCGAGTCCAGGACAGCCAGAGATATTCAGAAAAACCCTGTCTCGAAAAACCAAAAAAAAAAAAAAAAAAAAAAAAAAACCAAAAAAAAAACCAGTCTATTATGAAGTACATAGCCCACAGTTTGAAGTTTCTAAGGCAGGCAGGTATAGCAATTAGCATCTGCATTATCAGTTACTTGGGAGGCTGAGTAGGAGGGCCACTCGAGTCCACAAGTTTGAGACCAACCTCTGTAACACAGAGACAACACATCTTTAAAACAGTAATAGTAGCAGTGTAGTAGTAGTAGTAATGATAATGATGACAATAGTAATAATAATAGACAGCTAGGTTGATAGACAGGTAGGTGCCTGTCATCAAGCCTGAACCAGAAACTGATTCCAGAACCCATAGGGTAGGAGAAAACTGACTCCAACAAGTTGTCCTATGACCTTTTCACATCCCTTCAATATATACACACAAAAATAAATAAACAAGCAAATAAACATTATAGAAATTGCTAGGAGAATAGAGAGTTTGAGGCCAGCCTGGGCCAGCTAATAAGAACTGTATCAAGGGAAAACATAAATTTCTAAGGGAAAAAAATTACATAATTAATATCAACTCCAAAACAAAGATTTTCTATTTAATGATTTCATAATAATATTACTATCAGTGTTATTATGTGAGGATTTAGTGCATGCCATGAAGAGATTATCTTTCTTTGCAACCTGAAGAGTAAAAGGTTCAGACTGGGTAAAGTCTTTCCATAAGTAAAGACAAACCAATGGCACCAGCACTTGGTTCTATAACTTCATTATGTTGGACCATATCTCTATAGAACATCATCCCTGTGTGTATGAGTGCTATTTGCCCATGTTTGTTTGTGGCTGTTTTGATGTATGCATTGATATATATATGTGAAGTAGGTTCATAATTTGATAAAGCTGCAGTCATAAAATAGTAGATGTAGAATGTCTGCGTGTACCATACTTATAAATTATTTACCCTGAAGTTTTAGCAAATAGTTTCTGAATTTTAAAACTGATGTATTCACGCAATTAGCACTGTAAATTATCAAAAATTAAAGATTATAATCATAATATGTTTTGTAAATTGTAAGCAAGAAGTTATTTTTATATTATTATTGTCTAATTGTTCATCCTAATGGCTCTTGTTTTCATCTAGTCATGGAGATTCACTACACGCCTTGGAACAACACTGAATTGTCTTTGCTCATGGGTTACTTTAAACTTTGCGCTTAGGCTGGAGAGATAGAAGGTTTAGTGGTTAGGAGCACTGGGTGCTTTTCCAGAAGACAGGGGTTTGATTCCCAACCACCACACAGTAGCTCATAACCACTTGTAACTCCAGTCCCAAAGGCTCTAACCCCCTTTGCTGGCCTCCTCAAGCCGGTCATGCACATGATGCACAGACACAGATGTAGGCAAAACATCTATACACATAACATAAAAATAAAGGTTAAGTCATGCATGTTGGCACACACCTTTAATCCTAGCACTGGGGAGGCAGAGGCAGGCAGAGCTCTGTTGAGTTTGAGGCCAGCCTGGTCTACAGAGTGAGTTCAAGACAACAAACAAAAATTTAAAAATTTGTTTTAAACAAAAAATAAGTAAAATAAAATTTGAACTCAACTAGGATTAGAAGAGTGTCAGAATATATGTATGCTTTAAGATATCTGAACTGGCACTAAAACAAATAAACAAAAAAGTTGCCTGTCTTGCTCTGGTGATCCTGTTACTTAACTATTATTTTAATAATATCAGCAGATAATGCTGGAAGAGGTGCTTTCACTATATAATCTCACTGAACCATTCAGGAAGTATCAATCAATTAGTAGAAATCTGACACCCATAAGAAGCATAATTTTTGTAAATTAGGCTATGAGTTTGATATCTGAGATCACCATTACTCTTTTATCAATCAAAAACTACTTTTCCAAAAATGTTAGCTTTACCTCATTTGTGACTTTTGCTCCAAAAAGCCAACCTGCTCCTCTGGGACTGATTGCCCAAGTGTCTACATCTTCAGGATCTGACCATACCAGGTCACAAAACGCTCCTTTGTGAGGAATTTCCTGATTTCGTTCAATAGTTCGAATCTGATCCAGTGTTTTGATATCAGGAGATAAGCCACCATGAACACACAAAATCTGCTCATCTATTAACTAGCAAAAAAGAACAATAAAGGATAGTAATAAACTCAAATTTAGTCATGTCTAAATTCAACATTAATACTAAAACTAAGTAAATGGTAACAATTGATAAAAATATGCAATGTTATTGTCAAGAAAAGTATTTGAGGCTCTAAGAAGACTCATATAGCCAGGCATGGTGGCGCATGCCTTTAATCCCAGCACTTGAGAGGCAGAGGCAGGCGGAGTTCGAGGCCAGCCTGGTCTACAAAGTGAGTCCAGGATAGCCAGAGCTGTTACACAGAGAGACCCTGTCTCGAAAAACAACAACAGCAAAAAAAGATTCATTTAAACTTACAGCTGCTACTGTGAGCATGTCAAAAACTTTGGTACAGTATCTCCAGGCATTAGCATTTCCATATTTGGTTTGGCACTCATCTGTGAAGAAAACAGAAAAGTTTTCATTAATGAAATAATACATAAAATGCTGTGATTGTTGTTACAAAAGAAATTCACCTTAATCTAGGACAGAAAATTACAGTGCATATTTATCTCTAATAGACTTTTCATATAGAGTTAAAACAAGTCTACTATCTAACAAAATAATATCCTAAAGGAAGACTGAGATATAGCTCAGTGGTGCTTACCTTGCACGTGTAAAGCCCAACTTCAATCTACAGTACATATATACATACATATAGACAAATAAGATGGGGCTAGAGAGATGGCTCAGCTGTTAAGAGCACTTGATGCTCTTGCAGAAGACATTGGTTGAGTTCTTAGCAGCCATAGGGCTCAAAACTATCCATAACTCCAGTGAGTGGATCTTATACTCTCTTCTGGCCTCTGCGGGTACTAGGCACAAATGTGATACACATACAACATTCAGACAAAACACTCACACAAAATAAAATAAAATAAATCTTTATATGACTGCCTTATTCTAGGAGTATAATCAAATCAATAAATTAGAGGACCCTTAATTAGGAGCATGAGTAATTCCTATCCCAACATTTCTCAGGGCAAAGTTATTTCTTGAGAGATCTGAAAACTATAACTAAATGCTTACATCTAGTCAAATTCTATCAGGCAGAACTAATTAGACTCAGAGTACCACAAAGGGCTGGGAAGTGCTGGGTACGGGGGCGCATGCCTTAATCCCAGCACTCAGGAGGAAGCAGCAGTTGGATCTCTGTGAGTTCGAGGCCAGCCTGGTCTATAAAGTTTCAGGACTGCCAAGGATACACAGTGGAACCTTGTCTTGAACACACATGCACCAAAAACACCCCCCCCCCGCAAACAAACAACAAAGGGCTAGGAAGATAGCTTACCAGCTAAAGGCATTTGCCTCCAAGCCTGATGATCTGGCTTTGAACCCCTTGAACCCCAGAACCCATATGGCAGAGAGAAAGAACCAACTCTTTCAGGTTCTTTCAGAGAGAAAGAACCAATTCTTTCAGGAAAGAACCAACTCTTTCCTCTGACCTCCACTGACATATACAGATATGCACATACATTCTTAGAGATGCATCTGCCTCTGCCTCCTGAGTGCTGAGAGTAAAAACATGAGGCACCACCACCCAGTTTCATACATTATCACAGACATTCATGAGAGGCATGAACACATATGTGCATAATACACACACACACACACACACACACACACACACACACACACAAATAAATGTAATTAAAAAAATTCAAGTCCCCAATGTATGTTTATCAATGTGAATTAAGCAACCAATATAATTAATAGCTATCTACGTCTTTAAATCACTGTAAATCCCATGGTAAATAAAACTATCTTTTTCCTGAGTAGCTACTTACCTTGTTAAATAAGACGATAAAAACTACTAGGTGAACACACTTCTGAGAAAGAAAATTCAACACCAGATTTGGTACTGTTATCATTTTCTTCAGCCAAAACATACTGACGGAAAGGTACTACGTCCCCTCCCCTTTTTGTTCCATTGCCCTACACTGATGAATTCGGTATAATTACATACATAAGGCATTTTTCTCTCTTTTGTTTTTTTTTTCTTATACATATATTGAGTTTCCATAATCTTAAGTCTAAAATTCAAAATGCTGCCCCCCCCCCCCAAAAAAAAGCCAAGCTTTTTAGGAATCAAGATGATAACATGCATGGCAAATTCTATAAATGAATTCAATCAAAATGTAAGGACGCTAAAAATAAATATTGGGAGGCTGAAAAAAATTGAGAAGTTGGTGTGATTGCCCAATGGTTACGAGCATTTAATGCTCTTGGAAAGGACTTGAATTCAGTTCCCAGTACCTACATCATAGACAGACATACATGCAAGCAAACACTCATACACATAAAATAAAAATACACAAATCTTCTTTTAGTTTAGTTTTCTGGGACAGGATTTATCTGTGTAACAGAGTCCTGGCTGTCCGGGAACTCACTTTGTAAATCAGGCTGACCTTGAACTCACAGAGATCCATCCACCTGTCTCTGCTATTCAAGTGCTGGGATTAGATGCATGTGCCACCATGCCCAGCAAGATAGACAAATCTTAAAAAATTAAAAAAATAAGGGCCAGATGTGGTGGGATATGCCTTCAATTTCTGTATTTGGGAGGCACAGGCAGGTGGACTTCAAGATGGTCTGCATAGAAAGTTCTAGGCCATTCAGGGATATGGACATATATTTTTTTAATAAAACAAATATTAGGATAGTAATCTCAGGCTTGCCACCAAGCCTGACAACCTGAATTTAACCCTAGAACCCACATGGTTGAAGAACCAACTCCTATAAATTGTTTCAATTGTTGTCCAACCTCCACACATGGCCATGGTGCAAGCATATGCACACATGTGTACACACACACAAATATTTTAAATGTTTATTTCTATATTCCTTAAAAAGAATAAGCTGGATGTGGAGAAACACACCTTTAATCTCAGTGCTCAGGAGGCAAAGGCAGACAGATCTATGAGTTTAAGGCCAGCTTGGTCTACATAGTGTGTACCAGGACAGCCAGGGCTATGTAGAGAGATCATGACTTAACAAAACAAAGAAACAAACAAAACAAAAAACAAAACAAATAAACAAAAGACTGTGCCAGATATGGGGATGCACACCAATAATCCCAAAATTTGGGAGGCTAAACCAGGATTACCACAATTTTAAGGCATTATGGACCAGATACGGACTTTTTGGTCCGCCAGGGCTACAGAATGAGACTGTCTATAAACAGGCAAGCAGACAAGCAAGGAAGCAAACAACTAAATGAACATTTAGCCAGCAATTGGGAGACTGACTCAGGAGGATTACTGAAGTTTGAGGTTAACCTGGGACACATAGTGAATTCCAGGCCAGCCTGAGCTACAGAATGAGATCCTGTCTCAAACAAACAAACATTTCATATGCTGTATCTGAAATATTTCATCCCATTTGAATGCTGAGGCCTCTAATCCTAGCATTTAGGAGGCTAAGGCTTGGAGGAAATCTGTCACGTTAAGGCCACAGAGCAAGCTCTAGCCCATCCAGATCTATGTAATAAAATCCCATCTCAAAATTCCAGAAAGAAAGAAAGAAAGAAAGAGAAAACAAAAAGAAATAGTCGGGCATGGAAGCCCACACCTTTTAATCTCAGCATTTGGGAGGTAGAGGCAGAACTCTCTGTGAGTTCAAGGCCAGCCTGGTCTACAAAGTGAGTTCAGGACAGCCATGGATACACAGAGAAACACTGTCTCAAAAAACAAACAAACAAACAAACAACAAAAAAGAAGAACGAAATATTTGTGTTCCACAGAGTTTCAGATTTCAGAATTTGGGGTTTAAGGTGTAGCTTAGTGACAGAGTGCTTAGTTTGTATGTCCTGAGAATATGCTCTGCACATTAAAAACAAAAGTATCACAAATCTGAAACTTTCAAGTGCCAGTTCCAGAATCTGTAATTTCTGAGAGTCATCGTGGTGCTCAAAGTTTCAGACTTTACATATGATGATTTGGGGTATGGATTTTCAGATTAGGGATACTCAATCTGTACTACACAAAATTACTTTTAGAGCATATATCATATATAATGTATAAAGCATAATGTTTTATATAATAAAATTATATATAATATATAATTGTGTTTAGATTTATAGCTTATCCTCAAGAAATGTTATATTTTTAAAAATATTCTAATATCCTAACATTCAGAAGGCTGCCACAAAAAGATCATGTGATCAAGCCCAGACAGTATGACAATGACTTGTAGGCCACTTTGGGCCTCTATGGGTTTCTATGGAGACATCCTGTCAGAAAAAAAACCAAAACAACCAAACAATTAAGGAAGTAAAATGGCTAGGCATACAGCATAGCATTAAGGAAGGACTGGGGAAATAGCTCAGCAGTAGAGTGCTTGGTTAGTATGCATAGTTTCTGGATCAGTGTCCCACACTGACCAAAAACAAAAAGGAGGAGAGGAAAGGGGGTCAAGGGGAAGAGACACGTGCAGATAAAACCCCAGTCTTGAATTTGCCTATCATTCGCCTTCAGTAGATTCTAGGTTCCTATATGCTGAAAGAGTTTGGTTATGAGGTTTGAAGTGAGACTCAGTAATCTATATTAAAAACTTTTGTAAATTGGGGTTGGAAAGCTAGCTCAGCTCTTAAGACCCCTTGCTATAGACTTGAGTTCAATTCCCAGTACCTCATCAGGCAACTCATAACTGTAACTCCAGCTCCAGAGGATCCAATGCCTCTGGATTCTAAGAACACCTGAACTCACATACATGACCCACACGCACACACACACAAATCTAGACCTAACTAAAAATAATAATCTTTAAACATTTTTATTATACTTATTCTCTATGTGTATTGGGAGTTATGCCATAAAAAATATGTGTGGAGGTTGGAGAATAACATTCAGGAGTTGGTTCTATCCATCCATTATGTGGGCCTGGTAAACAAACTCAGACTATGAGGCTTAGCAGTGAGTCCCTTTACCCGCTGGGTCACCTCAAAGGTCCATAATTTGCCTTTTTTTTTTTTTTTGGTTTTTCAAGACAGGCTTTCTCTGTGTAATAGCCCTGGTTTCCTGGACTTGCTTTGTAGACCAGACTGGCCTCGAACTCACAGAGATCCACCTGCCTCTGCCTCCTGAGTACTGGGATTAAAGGCGTGTGCCACCATGTCCGGTTTATAATTTGCATTTTTAACAAGCACTCAAAGTGATTCAAAAATGGGAAATTTAAGATTACATTTTTCACACTAATTTAAAAAGATGTATATTAAAATCTTAGTAATAGTAGCTGGCCTTTAACTATACGGCAAGATTTTCAGTTGAGGCAGGAAGTGGAGCAAAGCAGAAAACAAAAACAAAGTACGTATATGAATTATAGAACTTTTTCCCCCAAAAGTAAGATACCACTCAGAATCAGAGAAAAAAAAGGTCTTACCATAAAATCCATACACCTGTGTTATCTGTCTACTCTCATGATTTCCTCTTAAAAGTGTAATACGATCAGGCCATTTAGCCTTTAGTGCAAGTAGATATGTGAAGGTCTCCAAACTATAGTAACCTCTGTCTACAAAATCACCCTGTAAAGTAAAAGTTCACAGTTACAAACTGTAATAGAACAACAATAAACAGCTGTATATTGTTTTTAAAAACTAATTTCTTAAAAAAATATTTGGAAACAGTAGCTATTTTTCTATAAGCACACAAGCTTCGAGTCCTCATTACCCATCTAAAAAGATGGCTCACATGTCTATAACCCAAGCACGGGGGACTGAGGAGGTAAAGCCTGGGAGGTGGCCACCTGGTCAGCCTACTGAAATCCAGAGTTTCTGGCTCAGTGAGAGATTCTGTTCTCAAAGCAATAACATGGAGAGTAAGCCTGATCTATCTAGAGAGCGTCAGGTCAGTCAGGATAACACAGTGAGACCCCCTCACAAAACAAAACAAAAACAAGCCATGAAATCAAAACCCACCAAAAACCAAAACAACAAGTACAAAAAACCCTTACAATATATAAAATACTACTTACGCTCTGACTTGGGCCAATATTATACCAGTATTCAGAAAATAGCTTTAAAAAATAGTAATGTGGGGCTGGAGAGGTGGCTTGGTGGTTAACAGCACTGACTATTTTATCAGAGGACTCAAGTTCTGTTGCCAGCATCCACATGGAAGCTAACAACTATCTGCAACTCCATTTCCAGGGGATCTGACACTCTCTTCTGGCCTCCATTAGCACCAACCATGCATGTGGTACATAGACATACATGTGGACAAAACACCCATAAAATAATAATTAATTTTTAAAAACTTAAAATATTAATAATAATGAAAGAGAATTTGCAATGGCACTTGTTATTGCAAAGGGCCTGGGTTCAATTCCCAGCACCCACATGTGGTTCACAACCATCTGTAACTCAAGTTCCAGAGGTTCCAATGCCCTCTTCTGATCTCCACAGGCATAAGGCAGTCATGTGGTACAGAAACTCATCCAAGCAAAACACTCATACACATAAAATAAGATAAATAAACCTTCAAAAAACTTCTTTTAAATAATGGGCTGGGAAGATAGCTTAGTGGATAAAGTACTTGCTTTGCAGGTATGAGGCCCTACCTAAATCCCATAGAGAAACATTGAGGTATGGTGCAATGAGCTGGTAACCCAGTACTGGGGAGGCAGAGACAGGTAGAACCTTGGGACTTGCTGAGAGCCAGCCTAGCCTACTTAGGAAGTTCAAGAGTAATGAGAGACCCTGTCTCAGGAACAGGTGGATGGCACTTAAGGAATACTATCCAAGGTTGTCCAGGGCCTCATACATGCATGTGCATACACACACACACACACACACACACACACACACACACACAAAAGATTCAGAAAAATTCAACATTATAACCAAAAAAGGAAAAACAAAACAAAACAAAACAAAACAAAAAGCCAACCAAAAAACAACCCACCATAATAGCAAGTATGCATTAGGGAAAAGTATGAGATATCAAACTATACCCCCATCTACATACTAAACCAGAGGTTCTATGCGGCCCTCCTCCCATTCCTGGCATTCACAACCCAGTCCTTTTTGTACACTGGTTTACAAATATAGCAAAATTACATGCAACTAGAAGACATGACAAAATATAGAAAAGTACGGACTCACCTTTTCATATATTTAAATAGCAATTATTATAGAATTTGCATGTAATTAGTCAGGTTCTTCTGATTTTAAATGAGCACTTGGCATTACAATGTTTACATACCATAAATATGTAGTTTGTGTCAGGAACCTGACCTCCAGTTCTGAACAATTCACAAAGATCATAAAACTGTAAAAGAAAAAGCAATATATGCTAATTACAAATTCCTGTGAATAAGATAAATTGAGAATTATATATGTAAAGAAACAATTAAAAAGACTCCAAATATTTACATTTGTAAGAAGAAATAAAGTATATACAAAACTGCTATTGTTTTTGGTTGTTGTTGCTGTTGTTTTGTTTTTCAAGACAGGGTTTCTCTGTGTAACAGCCCTGGAAATTTATTTTTATATTTACTGGTGATTTGTTTGTATGTCTGTGTGAAGGTATTGTATCTTGGGGTTACAAACAGTTAGTTGTGAGCAGCCATGTGGGTGCTGGGTATTGAACGTGGGTCCTCTGGAATAGTAGTCAGTGCTCTTAACCACTGAACCATCTCTCTAGCCCCAAAACTGCCAAAAATTTAATTCCCAAACCTTAAAAGCACTTGGAGGTCTCCAAAAAATTTTAGTTCATGTTAAGGTAAAAATAAATTGGTAGAAACTAGAGAGGGGGCTCAGAGGTTAAAAGCACTGGCTGCTTTTCCAGAGAACCTGATCTGATTCCAGCACCCACGTGGTGACTCACAATCATCTGTAACTCCAGCCCCAGCAGATCTGACACCCTGTTCTGCCCTCTATGGGCAATGCACACACATGCAGGTGAAACCCTACATATATACATAAAAACAAAGGAAAAAAATTTAAATATGTAACACATTAGACATTAAAACAAAATCTAACACTTAAATTTTAAACCATTAAATAGTAACATAGATATATTTTGATAAAAATGTTAAAAAAACAGCTAAGTAAAAAGAGAATAAACACTGGAATAGGCTTTGGCAATTCTTTTCACACTTACTTCACTAGACAATATCTAGAGGCTCATAATCTGTCTCTGTACTCTGTTGGGATACACTCATTAAAGTATACAAAGACAGTTCATACAAATACAAAAGGGATTAATGGTTGGGGGAAGATTATTATCAGAAAATTTGCTTTTTTTTGTTTTGGCTTTTGTTTGTCTTTTGAGACAAGTTCTCACTATATAACCAAGCTTGGTCTCAAACTTATGATGGGGCTCACATTAGCCTTGAATTTGTAATTCCTGGCTCTGCTTCACCAAGAGGAACAGTGTTTCTTAACATTCTCACATAACTATGCACATTCTATTTTTAATACTATGTCAAAAACCAGCAAGAAAAATAAAGATTAATTCACAACATAAAATCTAAAACCCTCTCTGAATGAATCTAACATCATACCACAATATGCTCAGACTACTGTCATCTGCTTTGAGTAAATGATATACGGTTCATTAGGAATATGAAACGATACTTTCTTTATATGCCGTTAAATTTTTGTTAACATCATCACTCATCAGAAAAGTCTTTAAAATTATCAGAAACTATCAGGCATGGTAAGACATTTCTTTAATCCCAGTACTTGGAAGGCAAAGGCTGGTGGAATTTTAAATCAGCCTGGTTTATGTGGTGAGTTCCAGGCCAGTTGGAGCTACCCTATCTCAAAATAAGAAAAAGTTAGATCTATAGTTAAACTGAAAGTTCCCCAAATCCAAAATTTTCATTAGTAATTCTCAAATATTGTCACTAACAACAAATAATGTCAACTGTTTCCTTTGAAATTACTAGCTTACCTCCATCTTCACAAATATCCAAGTCTAAATAACCACAGTTTGTCACTTTTTCTCTCAAATAAAAAGCAGTGTTGGATTGACTGACTGACTTAGGTTTTTTGAGACAGGGTTTCTCTGTGTAACAGTCCTGGCTGTCCTGGACTTGCTTTGTAGACCAGGCTGGCCTCTAACTCACAGACATTCGCTTGCCTCTGCCTCTTGAGTGCTGGGATTAAAGGTGTGCACCACCACGCCCAGTTTAGTGTTTGATTTTTTTAAAAGCAGCTTTTTCAACTCATGATTCAAAGAAGCCATGAGCATTTTTCCTTGAGAAAACCATCTTTGGGATGCAGCAGACAAGCTTTACACATACTTCCTAGCACATTCCATAGATCAGTGCAAAGCATACATCATCCAGTGCCAAGAGTTCCTAATAATATTTGTTACTTGAATGAGGACAATCTTAAGCAAAACTGGAGCTTTGTTTACTATGATGTCTGCTAGCAGAGAATACAGTGAGGATCACCACTGCTTGTCACTCTCCTTTCATAGTAGGGCACAGTAAGTTTTTGTTGTGGTTTGGTTTGTTTGGTTTTTGTTTTTGTTTTTTTTTTGAGACAGGTACTCTTTACATAGCCATAGCTGTGCTGGAACTCACAATATAGACCTGGCTGGCACTGAACTAAGAGTGCTGGGATTAAAACTACATCACATCCTGTAGTTTTACACACACACACACACACACACACACACACACACACACACACACACACACAGCTTTTACGACTTGCAAGTTCTATAGGTCACATTTAAGAATCTGTGTGTAAGCTGAAATGGCTTAAGTAGCTAGTATATACCCAAATCCAAGTTGTGTTGAGTCATGAAATCTATAATCTCTTCCCTAGGTTTTAATTCCAATGTTCCTCATCACCATGCTATTGCCAATATGTTCACTTAAACTTATAACTTGATCTTGAAATTAAAGAATGCAATTCTCATAGATTTTTTTAAACGTATTAAAGTTTTTGGTCACATTGTATGGTGGCATGCACCTATTATCCCACCACCAATAAGCTGAGATAAAAGGTTCCCAAGTTTCAGGCCAGGCCCTGTGTCTCAAATAACCAAAAGAGGGACTGGAGAGATGGTTCAGCAGGTAAGAGACTAAGCTGTTCTTTCAGACCTGACTTCAGTTTCCATCACTTATACTGTGGCTAACAATCACCTATAAGTCCAGTTCCAAGAAATCTAATGCCCTCCTGCCCTCTTTCAGCTTCCATGGGCACCAGGCATGCAGACAAAATAACCATATACATAGAATAAAAACTAAAAAAAACAAAACAAAACAACCCCAAACCAAAACCAAACCAAACCAAACCAAAACAAAAAAACCTAGAAGAAGCTCATACTTAAGATCCTAGTACTTAGGCAGCTAAGGACTACCACTGTCCAGAAAAGTACTAGAAAAAGCAAAAAGGAAATAACTTCGTACGTATTCAAAATGTGTTTTTTTTTTTTTAATTTATGAAGCAGACACTATTCAGGGCCAAATTAGACACATTTTTGCTCCTTTACACCATCACATTTAGGAAAGAAACTTCCAGACAGTTGAGCAGGACAGTGACTGCTCATAACATATTCCAGGTCCTACTGTCCCAACTACACTGTATGTACACAGCAGGGTATGAATAAGCTTTCAGCTTTTAGTTCCCAGTGACAAACTTCTACAAAGTCAAGTAAAGTTAGCACAGAGGTGGAACACTAACAGTAGGATCTAATGCTAAAGTGTGATCTCTAGTCAGTGCTTTGGAATTCTTACAAACAAACAAAGCCAGTAGGTGGGAGCTGGAGAGATGGCTCTGTGGTTAAGAGTATGGGCTGCTTTTTTTGAGGACCAGCGTTTAATTACTGGCACCCATATCAGGTGGCTCATTACCACCTGTAACTCCTACTCCAGGGAATCAACTCCTCTGGCTTCCATGGGCTTCTGAACACATGTGCACATTACAAACACAATTAAAAATAACAGAATTTAAAGTTAAAAAAAAATAAAAAAGCCAGTAGGTATTCCAGGTCCTACAGGGAGCTAAATCTTTTAAAAATCTCATTCTACCAGTGACTTGCTATAAAACCAAAGCAACTTTTTCTATTGTTTCACTAAAGAAATTAGCAGATTTTAATAAAACATGAATGAATGAACAAGGAAAGTACTTAAAACCATAACATCTCCTGTTAACTATAATTACTATGAGCATCTATGTTTATATTTTGCATGTTCCACCCTCACAGAACACCATACACCGTTCCAAAAAACAACACAGCAGTCTATATACTTCACAAGTGGAATTCAAATAAAGTTCATGAAATATCTGATCACTGTTTCTATTTGCCAGCACAATGAACCAGAAAATACTCATGGCATGAAGAATAACACCATCTAACTACCAGCTGGGTTTTATTTTGTAGCACGAGTTAGAAACAAATGGATCACCGACAGTCTAAACCCTAAAACTTCCTTGTGAAATTACCTGTCCATGTATGTCCCCACATACTGTTACTGGCGTTGACACTGGCTGAACATTCGACTCTTCCAAGAGCAGATCACAAACATAATCACACAGCCGCTGAAAGGAGAGAGGGAAGAAAACGTGAACTTCTACAACAATATTAAAACTAACGGCCAAATATTTTTTTTTAAAAAATGAGGACTAATATTTAGAAAAACCACGTTTGCTTTAAAAAATATTTTATGTGCATGAGTATTTTGCCTGCATGTATCACTTCCCTGCCTCGTGCCTGAGGAAGTCAGGAAAATGTGTCAGATCCCCTGAAGCTAGAGTTAATGTGAGCCACTATGTAGGTGCTAGGATCTAAAGCCAGGTCCTCTACAAGGGCAACAAGTGCTCTTAACCACTGAGCCAATTCTTCAGCTTCCACAACCTTAAGTTCTTCCTTTCTGATATGAAAAACTGTATCATACATTCAATCAAAAATAAAAAGCAAGTTTTTTTTTAATTAGCAGATAAAAGCTCACACCTGTAAACCCAGCATCTTGGGAAAGAGAAGCAATAGGATCAGAAGGTCAAGGTCTTCCTCGGCCTACACAGAGAATTCCAGCCCAGTCTGTGACATACTAGATCTATCTGTCACTTCCATTAAAAAAAAAAAAAAAAAGTAAATTGAAACTGTGTACTCACCATATGACCCAAGAACTGCACTAATTTCACATAAAAATTTGTGATCTGATCCATCTATATAATATGGAATACTACTCTAAAATGAACCACTGCTGTACCACAACCTGAAATAATTTCAAGGAATTTACACTGCCAGAAAAAGTATCCCAAGAATACTGTACGATTCCATTTATATACAATTCTTTTGTTGCTGTTGTTTGAGACAGGATCTCATGTACCTCAGACTGGCCTCAATTAGCTATGTACCAGACTATGAACCCATCCTGTGCCTTCACTTCCCAAGCACTAAGATTACAGAGTATACCACCACACTCAGCTACATAAAATTCTTTTAAAATATTTTATCATTGTATTTTTTTGTATGGGTGTTTTGCTTGCATGTATGTCTATGCACCACATGCATGCCTAATGTCTATGGAGACTAGAAGAAAGCATCTGATTCCTTGGAATTGGAGTTACACATGGTAGTGATCACCACGTAGGTAGCTGAGAATCAAACTCAGGTACTCTGGAAGAGCACTAAACATTCCTAACCAGTGAACCATCCCTCTAGTCCCTACAAAAATTCTTTAACGGCAAAATTATAGGCAAAAAAAAAAAAAAAAAGAAGAAGAAGAACAGTGCCCCATGGATCAGGTGCCATAGAGTTGGTTCAGCAGGTTGGAGCGCTTACCATCAACCATGACAACCTAAGTTCCATCCTTGTGAACCATATGGTAGAAGGAGAGAACCAATTCCCACAAGATGTCCTCTGACCTCCACATGCATATGATGGTGCCTGCACTTCCCCTATACACACACACATAAGAACATAATAAATAACTAAAAATGTAATTAGAAAAAATAAAGAGCCAGGTGTGGTAGCATACATCTTTAATCCCAGCACTCCAGAGGCAGAGGGATCCCTGTGAGTGCCAGTTTGGTCTACACAGAAAGTTCCAGGCCAGTGAAGGCTGTCTATGTAGAGAGACCCTGTCACAAAAAAACTAAAAAGAAAAAAGAAAGCAAGCAAGCGGCTGGGTGTCAGTGTGTAGTGCTGGACTCCCAGTGCTGAGCAGTATTCAGCTGACTGGTTTGCAGGGTCCACTGTGGAGTCAGAACATAGACTCAGGTTGCAGAAAACCCTTACTCAGAGTATGGCCTCACAGACAATGTTGGCAGGATAGTCAAAACTGAGAAGGTTAATGCAGAAAAGTCATCAAAACAGAAAGTGGATTTATAGTCATTGCTAGCTTGTGCCCCCATGGATGACAGCTGTACCTGTCTCATTATAGGGACTTGCTGTGCTTGCAAAGGAAAGGTCACCAAATTCCATTGGGTTTCTAGCATTCGACTGTCACCGTAGATTTACATGATTACAAGGCAGCCGTAACTGCCATGATTCTCCTCTCTCCTCTACAAGTCAAAGAACCTGCAGGACAACAGAATTCATTTCTGGAGTTGCAGAGGAGAACATAGGCCCCTACTCCATATAATTTAATCAATCATTAATTTTATTTAATGAGCATACTTTTTTTCCTTTGGTCTTTTGAGACAGAGTTTCTTCTCTGTCTGTATCCCTGGTTGTCCTGGAACTCACTTTGTAGACCAGGCTGGCCTTGAACTCACAGAGATCCACCTGCCTCTGCCTCCCAAGTGCTGGGATTAAAGGTGTGCACCACCACGCCTGGCTGAGCATGCTTATTTAATGAGTATTATCTGTGCAATTTTTTTCTCATCCAGCCTATTTGTTTTTAAAAACAATTTTCCAAATAAACTGTTAAAGCACCTCCTCTGGAGATACATGGCAGCTCACAATCTACAATAATCTGTAATTCCAGTCCAGGGGCTCCTGGGAGCACCAAGCATGTGTGAGGTGCACAGACAAAACATCCATATACACACAAAAAAAAATTTTTAAGGCAATGAGAGGAACTGTTCTTGTGTATAAGCAGGTGCTCTTGGCACTGTCTTAGGATTCAGTTCACTTACCATGGAAGGACGCAAGTGAACCTGGCCTGTGTGAGAGCAGCAGTGCTTTATAAAGCCTGTCAGCAGGGAGCCTCTTTCCAAAAGCTCGGCTATTGGCCATGAAACACATCTGAATTTGATATCTTTGTGATCGAAGGAGAAACAGGAAATGGCTGTAATTAAATGCTGTCACTGGAGGTTTCTAAGATCATTATAAATGGCTTTACTGGGGGTGGAAAAGATGGGTCAGTGGGTAAGGGCACTTGTTACCAACACTAAAGGACTGAACTTGATCCTCAGAACCTACATGGTGGAAGGAAGAGAACTGATTCCTGCAAGTTGTCCTCTACACCGTGACATGTGTATACACACATAAAAATAAATTAGTGAGGGGGAGAAGAGGGAAGCGGCACACATCTTTAATTCCAGCATTTGGGAAGCAGAGGCCAGCCTGGTCTACATAGTGAATTCTAGGTCAGCACACAGTAAGACCCTGTCTCAAAACATTAAGTAAATAAAATGATTAAAAGAAAAAGATGGCTTCTGTGCTGCACAACTCTTGTGCTGTTCCTGGGTAGAAGCACAGCTCTGTAGCAGAGTATCAGGCTCTTTGCTCCCAAAGCAGCAGGAATGAGGCGAGTCTGACAAACATATCTTCTCTCTGGAGGTTCTACAATGTGTTTTCTTTTTTTTTTTCATCCTCTTTTCATGTGATTTTTACATGTATCTGGGATCACCCAGAATTATTTTTGGTTTAAATTTTATACAAACTGATTTATAAGCATAACTATGGATTCTGTTCTTACTGTAAAAAGAACAGAATCTTAGTGGAGGAAAGTATTAGGTATAGAGCAGTTCCCTCATTTAAAATATGTATGCACCTCTAGTCTGTAAATGGAGTTTGTCTGGCTAGCAGTTCTTTCAAGTCTACAACAGTACAGAAAACTGATTAAGGACAGAGGCTACTGAAGCAGAGTGAAATGTGATCAGATCTTGGCCTCATTGCTGACTTAACTTTATGACCTCTCACAAGTATTTTAAGCTTACAGCAGCCTCAAGCTTTTCAGTGATAAATGGAAGATAATAAAAACATTTCCGCCGGGCGTGGTGGTACAAGTCTTTAATCCCAGCACTTGGGAGGCAGAGACAGGCGGATCTCTGTGAGTTCAAGGCCAGCCTGGTCTACAAAAGTAAATCCAGGACAGTCAGAGCTGTTACACAAAGAAACCCTGTCTCGGAAAAAATTTTTTTTTTCCATAAGTAAACACTTGGTTAATGCAGTCAGTACAAGCACATTACTGGAAAAAAAAAAACAAAAACAAAAAAAAGCAGACTAGAAAGAGCCTGAGTGAAAGAGCTTTCTACAGTGGGCAACCCTCAATACTCTGTCACCTCCGAGGCAAAGTGGGGGGGGGGTCACATTTCAGAAGATTGGACGGGAGAAACTTTACTGATTGCTGAACACTGTTTAATACATTAGAATACAAATGCCTCATCATTAATATGGAAACCTAACATAATTTAAATTAACATAGTGATTTCCTTGGCAGGGTTGGGTAGCAGGACAACTTCAAAACTACTAACTGTATCTGGAGGAAAAAAAAGTAAAATTTACTAGACTAATTTTGGAAAATAATACCGATATTAAGGTTATTGATATATCAGTTATTAAAGCATATTCTTATTTTATTATTTATTTATCTATTTATTTTTTGTTTTTTTGAGACAGGGTCTCTGTGTATCCTTGGCTGTCCTGGACTCACTCTGTAGCTGAGGCTGGCCTTGAACTCACAGAGATCCGCCTGCCTCTACCTCTCGAGTGTTGGCATTAAAGGCGTGTGCCACCAAGCCCAGCTACTAAAGCATATTCTAAGGCTACTGTAATTAAAGTAGTTTGATAAAGGAATAATGCAATCAGTATAATATAAGATTATAAAACTAAATGCAATACAAAAAATTTAGAATGTAGCTAAGGCAAGGCTAAGGATGTAGCTCAATTAGCAGAGTGTCTGCCAATGCTTGCAAACCCCTGTATTTGATCCTCACTACCACATAAACTGGACACAGTGGTACATACACTTTATAATTCCAGCACTTTGGAGGTATAGGCAGGGATGAGGAGTTCAAGGTCATCTTCAACTACATAGTTGGAGATTAACCTGGGTTGTGTGAAACGTCTCAAAAAACCAACCAACCAACCAACCAACCAAACAAACAAAAGCCCCTAAAATTAGTGGATAAATAACAAAAATCACTGCTTGAGTAGCTGATTTTATTTTCAATTCTTCCTCTCCCCCTCCTCCTTTTTGAGACAGAGTCTCTCACTCTTTCTTTCTCTCTCTGCAGAGCCCTGGCTTCCTGTAACTCCTTATGTAAACCAGGCTGGCCTTCAACTCACAGAGATCTGCCTGCCTCTACCTTCCAAATGCTGGGATCAAAACTGTGCACTTTGCTGGGCGTTGGTGGCGCACGCCTTTAATCCCAGCACTTGGGAGGCAGAGGTAGGCAGATCTCTGTGAGTTCGAGGCCAGCCTGGTCTACAAAATGAGTCTAGGACAGCCAGAGCTGTTATACAGAGAAACCCTGTCTCGAAAAACCAAAAAAAAAAAAAAAAAAAAAAAAAAACTGTGCACTTAGTTTGGGATTAAGGCAGAATCAGAACTGAAACAGTTCTGTAATTCTGTACTAAATGAAAAATGCTAAAAATGTTGTCTTACAGTATCAAATATTCAGCCAAGACTTATAAACAAACACATCCATTTCACTAGTACACAAATTTGTTTCCATTTTAATAATTGGTGAAATTACATGCATACCAAGGACCTATTTTAATTCTTATTATTATTTTGGGGTTTTTTGAGACAGGGTTTCTCTGTGTAGCCCTGGCTGTCCTGGAACTTGCTCTGTAGACCAGGGTGGCCTCAGACTCAGGGATCTGCCAGCCTCTGATTCTTGAGTGCTGGGATTGAAGGTGTAAGCCACCATACCTAGCTTCCAAAGACTTGTTTTAAAGTAATTTAAAAAGCAATTTTTATAATTAGGTGCAAAAATGTTTGACATGTATACTTATAGACCTGTATACTAGGGATTTCATAAAACTCTTGGACAAAAGGGGTTGTGAGTGAAAAAGTGAAAATCTAGGCTAGGCGCACGCCTTTAATCCAGCGCTCGATGGTGGAGGCAGAGACAGGCGGATCTCTGAGTTTGAGGTCAGCCTGGTCTGGTCTACCAAGCAAGTCCAGGACAGCCAGGGCTCCACAGAGAAACCCTGTCTTGAAAAACCAAAAAAAAAAAAAAAGTGTTGATCTAAGGAAGCCTGTCTCACTCTCATCATACTACCTTCCTTTTCCACTTGTTCCCAATAAATTCTACTTTAATGCCACACAATCAATCTGTAGTAACATGTCTTCATTATTGAATAAAGCCTCCATGGAGCTTGTTATAATATGAAGTATAAACAAGACAAACAAGATACTGTAACCAAACCTTTAGGGATGACCTAAGGGAGAAATGCCTCTGTTCTCTCTATAAGGACAGTGATTTCCTTGAGTAGCTCATTGTTTTTATCATCTGAAAACCATTGTTTTAAAATTAGTCAGCTTCCAGAATGCTGAAGTGTCTATTTTAGAAAGTGACATGGCCACTGCTGTGTTTATTTTATATACATGCTTACTTGCACTGCTGGGTCCATCTTTAGTTTCTGACTTATTTTTTCCTCATTTATTCTTTTTACTGCTTTATTGAACACATCTTTGGAAAACACCCACTATCCTTTCTGTAACAAAACAAGTTATTTAATAAATGCTTTGAAATGGATCATAATTCTGATAGAATCCTGAAAAGCTCCACGGTTCCCACATTCCAATATGCTACAATTTTTAGCCAATTAAGGCCACATCTTCTAGTCAATAATAACTAGTTTTGTCTGGTAACTGGCCCACACTCCCTGCACCTATAAACTAAAGAAACCTTGTAAACCTCACAGGCTGAGTATCTGGAGAAGACATGTCAACTATTTAGGTAGGATCCTTCATCCTTTATCTAACCCAAGTATGCTAACAAGAGTAAAATTGTAACTGCTTCCTATGAAAGCTAGTTCTGCAGCTCCCAAGTAAGGATTTAGACAGCAATGTTCCTAGGCCAGTCGAAGCACTGCCTTTCAACTCTGATTCAGCAGGAGCTTACAGCTAGGGATATGAATCAGTGGCAGAGAACTGCCTAAGAATCAAGGGGTCCTGGCTTCAATCGCTAGTACTACAAAGCTGAACAAATAATAGAAGTAGCATGTAAGTTCTATCAAGTACCCACAAAGTAAAGAAAAGTATATGAAACTTCACTATATATGATTTGTAGGTCAGCAAGTGCACCTGCAGTGGCTTCACAGAGCCCAGGCATATCATGGGCAAGACACAGGTTGCTCTTCTCCCACACCCTTCAGAGCTTTGTTTATTGTTTGGTTTGTGGAAAACATGGCTTCTCTTACTATTCAGAACAGTCACAATCTAAAAAACAGATTCTCAGTCTTATCTCAAATTCAGGGAAAATTACGTTTCTCTCCCTATCAGATTCAGTTAATTCTTAGTCCTCAGACAGTAACAGTTTTAGGATCCCCACTCTTAGGAGATCCTATTTCTTTTCTCTATTTCTTCCTCAAAACACACATTCATGGTCTCCTATTCTATTCTCTGTCCCTGTCTATCTGATCCCTCTTGACTTTCAAATATATTGTTTTTGTTGTTGTTTTGCGATAGGGTCTCATATCGTCCAGGTTCTCTACATAACTGAAAAAGTCCTTGAACTTTCGAACCTCCTGTCTCTGCCTTCTAGGTGCTGGTATTACAGGCCTTCACCACTACACCTGTTTCTATGACAGTTATGTCCCATTCCAGTCCATGATCCATAATGTTGCCCAGAATATTATTTCTAAAACTTCCCTTTTATTGCCCTTAGCAATCCCTTATGAGTATTCCTTCAGAATAATCAGAAAAGTCCATCCAGATACCTTCAAGATTTTGTAAGATTCTTACCATGTATAACAGTACACGTCTAGCCGGGTGTGGTGGTGCACATATTTAATCCCAGCACTCAAGAGGCAGAGGCAGGTGGATTTCTGTGAATTTGAGGCCAGCCTGGTACATCACAAGTTCCAGGACAATCAAGGCTGTTACACAGAGAAATCCTGTCTTGAAAAACCAAACCAAACCCAACCAACATACACCACCAACAGAACAGTATCTCTCTATAGCCAGGCATAGAGCCCAGACCTTTAATCACAGTACTTGGGAGGCAGAGGCTGGTAGATCTCTCTTGAGTTCAAGGGCAGCCTATGCTACCTAGCAAGTTCCAGGCTAGCCATGGCTACATAATGAGATGCTGTTTTAAAAAGAAAGACTGTATCTCTGTAATAATTTACTCTAAGCTGAACTTGCCTTTTAGTTAGTCATGTATTTATTAACAATATCTCAAAATTATATTTTCTAGTAACTCTCACACACACACACACACACACACACACACACACAGAGAGAGAGAGAGAGAGAGAGAGAGAGAGAGAGAGAGAGAAAGAGAAAGAGAGAAAAGATTGACCTGCTAGTCAGTTTTTGTCTGGTAAGTACAAGGCCCTGTTTTCTATGTCTCTCTGACATTCACATACTTCGTAATAAAATTGGTATATTCATTTTACCTATTTTTAAAAAAATATTATTTTTAAATTATGTGTATGGTGTGGGTCTGTGCATGTGAATACAGATGCCTGAAGAGGTCAGAGGTGTTGGGTCCCTCTAGAGCTGGAGTTTTAAGCAGTTGTGAACCACCCACTGTGAATAAGTGTTGGGAACCAAACTCATGTCCTGTCTGCTAAGAGCATAAAGCTCTCTGAATTGAAGAGCCACCTCTGCAGTCCCAAGATATATTTTATTTTATTTTTGTTGTTTTGTTTTATTTGAAACAAGGCTGTATAGCCTGACTGGCTTTGAACTCAGAAGACCTGCCTCTGTCTCAAGTGCTGTGACTAAACACATGCACCATCATGCCCAGCTTTATTTTACTTTTCATCATATGCACATGTACCTGTAAGCAAAGATTCCTGAGGCGGCCAGAGTGAGTATTAGATCCCTGTAGTTGGAATTATAGGTGGTTTTGAGCGGTACAATCTGGACTCTGGGAATCAAACTCAGGTCTTCTACATGAATAATACACACTCTTAACAACAGCTATCTCCCTAGCCTCTTTTACTTATTTTTATATGTCAAAAAAATGTAGCTACTAGAAACTTGAAGGCATTATTTTTGTACTAGGCGGTATTGCTACAGAATATTTTAGGATGGCACAGGAGAATATAACTCTGAAGCTAAACAGACAGACAAGACACCAGGCATTATCAAAAGGGTTTAGAAAATACTCTTCTATCATTAAACAAAAGTACAGTGTGGCCTGCCATGATGGCCAACAAGGTGACACACACTTGTAATACCAGAACTAGGAAGGCTGATGAGGATAACTGTTGTGAGTTCAAGGACAGTTAGGCCACACAATGAGACCCTGTCTCAAAAACAAACAAACAAAAAAACCCAAAACAAACAAACAAACAAAACAAAGAGAGAAGAGACAATCTCAATATTACAGATATAGAACCCTTTCTCAATTTTTATTTTTTGAGACAGGGTCTCATGTAGCACATACAGGCTAGCTTCAACTTTGTTATATACATAAGGAGGGCCTCAAAATTCTGAACCTCCTGCCTCTGCCTCCAAGTCTCATTTTATTCATTGCTGGGGGATCAAAGCAAGTACTCGACCAACTGAGGTGCTCCCCAGTCACCTTGCCCCATTTTTTTTTTTTTAAAGATTCATTTATTTTTTCTTTTATGTGCAAGTGTTTTGCCTGAATGTATGTCTGTGCGCCATGGGCAGGCATGCATTTGTTTAGTGCCCAAGGAAGCCAGAAGAGGTCATCAGATCTTCTGGGATTGGAATTATAGATGATTATTAGTTGCCATGTAGGTGCTGCGGTTGAACATAGGCGCTTTTAATCTCTGGGCCATCTCTTCATAATTAGGCTCTCTCCAAAAGGGTAAATATTTACAGGATTAAGGTTATAGTTTAGTGATAGATGTTTTGCCTACCAAGCAAAAGGTGCTGGGTTTGATTCCCCAATACAACAGAAGACCAAACCTCTTAAGCTTTAGTATTATTACTTACAAAGTTTATATCATATTTTATACTAAATTACATATTATAATTTACTATTATTATTATTATTCATTTTTTTCTACTGGGTCAAGTATGAAATCTGTACTTTAAGGTTGGAAAGATGGTTCAGTCAGTAAAGTGCTAAACATGAAGCCTCTGTTCAATTCCATAACCTATAGTACACTTTTTTTGAAAGCCAGGCATGGTGGTATATACTTGTAATCTTAGGTTTCTTAGGGTGGCTAGTCAGCCAGCCTACCTGAATCTATAAGTACTAGATCTAGCAAAACACCTTGTCTCAAACAAAACAAAACAAAAGCTCATACAAACAAAAAACCCAAACCAAACCAAACTCATAATGGGTAGTGACTGAGGAAGACAACTAAGGCTGACCTCTTGCCTCAGCGCATATGTGCATGCACATACACTAGAATGTATACGCCCAGCTGGGTGTGGTGTGCACACCTTTAGTCCCAGCACTCGAGAGGCAAGGCCAGGCGCATCTC
Organism: Lophiomys imhausi; assembly: GCA_907164525.1. Lineage (NCBI taxonomy): Eukaryota > Metazoa > Chordata > Mammalia > Rodentia > Muridae > Lophiomys > Lophiomys imhausi. The sequence continues at coordinate 119,841 of CAJQZJ010031887.1, read as the reverse complement.
TGTGAGTTCAAGGCTAGCCTGGTGTACAAGTGAGTCCAGACCACTCAGGGATACACAGAGAAACTCTGTCTCAAAAAAAAAAAAAACCAAAAAACAAACAAAGAATGTACATACCTCAAACAGCTTAGATGAAATTTGCACTTTGTTATATTCGAGGAGTCTTTCTTTAAATATAAACCCTTTAAGATAGTACACCAATGCCTGCTCACTTTTAGCCCTTTGACACATCTACCTACTACTAGTGATCTAACCATTTCCAATTCAACCACAGAGCACTACAAACTCATTTACAAATATAAATTTTTTTTTTTTTTTTTTGGTTTTTCGAGACAGGGTTTCTCTGTTTAACAGCTCTGGCTGTCCTGGACTCACTTTGTAGACCAGGCTGGCCTCGAACTAGCAAAGATCCGCCTGCCTCTGCCTCCCAAGTACTGGGATTAAAGGCGTGCGCCACCACCGCCCGGCTACAAATATAAATTTTTTAATACCTTCAACTTTCAATTAATTAAAATACAAGTAAGGGGCCAGAGAGGACTTCACAGTCAAGAAAGAGTACTTGCTATTCTTGGAGAGAACCCAGGCTCAGCTGCCAGAACACACGTCAGCTTACAATTGTCTCTAACTCTAATTCCAGAGTTTCTGAAGCTTTCTTCTTGCTTTCATAAGCATGGCACACATGTGGCACACATACATACAATACAAGCAAAACACTATATGCATAAAATAAAAAATAAGATTTAAAAAAAATGCATAGTACTCTATCAGAGGACCCAAATTCAGTTTCCAGATATATCAGACAGTTCACAACCACCTATAACTCCAGCTCCGGGGGATCCAATGTCTCTGGTCTCCTTAGGCACCAGCCCACACATGCACATACCCATACATGTATACATATTAAAAATAGTAAAAATAAATATTTAAAACACAAAGCTGTCTTCTTCCAGAAAAAATATTTTCTGTAATATTTATTAAATACCTCCAAATATTTCTCTTCTTCCTCAGGTAAAATCTTTAATTTTGGCATTAAGACCTCAAAAAAGATTGCTAGGGGTTGGAAAGATGGCTCAGAAGTTAAGAAGGACACTGGCTGCTCTTCCAGAGGATCTGGTTTCAATTCCCAGCATCCATACAGTGGCTTACAACCATTTGTAACTCCAGTCCCAAGAGATCCAATGCTCTCTTATGCCCTGTATCCATATGGTGCACAGACATACATGCAAGTAAAATATCCACATATATAAAATAAAAATAAATAAAATTACAAAAAAATTCTTTTAAAGACTCAGGGCTGGAGAGATAGCTCAGCTGTTAAGAACAAATGTTCTTGTAGAGGACCTAGATTCAATTCCCAGCACCCACATGGTGGCTTGCAACCTTCTAGAAATTCTAATCCCAGGAGATCTGAATGCCTCTTCTGACTCCCTTCGATACCAGGCATGCTTTTGGTACAGATATGTATATGAAGACAAAACATTCATACACATTAAATAAATAAATTAACAAACAAACAAATAAAGACATAAGGTCTCCTAGATACTTTGTTGGCCTACCTATTTTTAGTTTGTACATTATGCCAAGGAACACAAAATTGAATTTCTTTTCTTTCTTTCCTTATTTATTTTTAAGGTAGAATTTTACTTTGCAACCCTGATTAGGCTGGAACTCACTAGTAGACCAGCCTGGCCTCAAACTCAGAGATCCACTTGCCCCTTCCTTCTAAGCACTGGGACTAAAAGCATTTGTAACCAACACTAGCCAAAATTGAATTTCATAAATACTAGATTGTCAGGAATGCTGACTCACATTTGTAATCTCAACACTCAGGGGACAGAGGCAGGAAGACTAAATTGCAACTAGCTGAAGGACAGGCTGGGGTACATAGTTGAATTCCAAGGAAGACTGAACTAGGAAGAGTAAAACCTTGTCTCAACAAAATAAGTAACTAAGTGAACAGAAAATAAAACAGAGACTGGTTGCACAAATTAATCTGATACAACTGTTTCCAGGATAGGAACAAAAAAAAAAAGAAAGAAACCAACAAAAACCTCTAAGGATATAAAGAAAATTTAGATTCCCCCCCCCTCAGTAGTTAATCAAAAAATTAGGGGAGGGGAGAAGTCTAGTAAGAAACAGAAACACTTGGGGCAGGAAAAATGCCACAGCAGTTAAGAGCACACACTATTTTTGCAGAGGACCTGCGTTCTATTCCCAGCACCCCTGCCAGGCTGCTTACAACTGCCTCTGACTACAACTCCAGAAAGATCTAATGCCTCTGGCTTCTGAGGACATCTGCATTCGTGTGCACATACCCCACAGACAAAGGGAGGATCTTTGAATTCAAGGCTAGTCAGGTCTATAGTGAGTTCCAGGACAGCCAGGGCCACACACAGAAACCCTGCCTCAAAAAACAAATAAATAGATATTTAAACAAACAAATAAATAGCACACAACAGGAGAAATAAATGGCTCGGCAGTTGAAAGAGCTTACTGTTCTTGCAGAAGACTCAGGTTCTATTCCCAGAACCCCCACATCAGGTAGCTCATATGACCTATAAATCCAATTCTAGGGGACAGGGTGCCCTCCTGCCTCTGCCAGCACCAGCACACACATGGTGCACATAAATTCACACAGGTACACATAGATATACATAAATAAAAAATCTTCTCAAAAATCCAGTTCAACTCTCACACCACAATAAAATAAAATAAACCACTATTAAGGTGGAACCAGGAGAACCAGGAATTCAAGGCAAGCTTGGGCTACATGACACCATGCATCAAAACATCTATATCTAAGAGCTAGAGAGATGGCTCAGCAGTTAAGATTGTACAGAGGAACTGAATTCAGATCCATCTCCCATATCTCGTGGCTCACAACTGCCTGTTAACTCCAGCTTCAGGGTGACCTGGTACCTCTGGCCTCCAAAGGCACCATGTGCACATACATCCTCCCCCAACTAATAAAAGATAAATCTCTATCTATTTTTTAAAAATGAGGGGAGTAAAGAAAAAGCACAGCACAGTCTGTGGGTTAGGGTGCCGCATCTGGGAAGTGGAAGGACGAGGATAAGGAGTTCAGTCATCCTCAGGTACACGGTGGGTTGGAGGCCACCATGAACTGTTTTTTTTAAGTTTCATTTTTATTCTATGTGCATGACTGTTGACTGTTTTGAGACGGGAACACAGACACAGAGCAAAATCTTCCCTAAGAGAAGTATCATTAACAAAAAGGTAAATTTCTTTTTTTTTTTTTGAAAAAAAATATTGCTTTAGGCTCATGGCTTAAAATCATTATAAAAACAGCATGAAGAGAATTCAAATGATCGAGAGTTTATGCACTTACTATAGTAAATCAAAGTTAACAGAATAAAATAGACACTAGCAACTATTGGATAAACACCAACCCGGTCTTAAGCGCTAGTTTTAGCAGAAGCAAAATACGTTTGAAAATAGTGGTGTACCAACGGCTTACTTCCTTTACATTCATTCTCTTAACCTGAACCGAGTAATACTTTCTTTGGAAAAAAAATCAAGAAAATGACACCTTGTAATGGGGGAATCGCTGAGAGGTCATAAAAGCATTTGAACTTCTTGATAAGCAATTGTTTATCCACTTAAATAGCTCAACGACGTGCTAAGAAATGGGATCCACATCCGATTATCAAAAGAAAACTATCATTCCTAAAAAGCAATTTAGGGGAGTGGTGGAACAGAGAACACTTGACATTCTCTCCCATTACTGCCACACCGATCCCGCCCACCGGCTTCCCATCTCTCAGGTACTTTAACACACTGTGGCCGCCTCCCCTGAGCAGACAGCAGCTCCTGTCACCGGAGGACCCCATCCCGAGAGCACTCGGGCTCCGTCTCCGGGCTACCGAGCGAGTTAGAGTGAGTCTTTAAGCAAAGCTGCTACGGCTCGGAGTCCTGTGGGGCCAGGAGGTCGCGACATTCCCCGGGCTCTCCCCTCAGGGAGCCGGGACAGCACTCGGGGAATTCGGGCTCCCCTGGTTCTCGGTGTCACGCCGCGTCGAACCCGGTCACACCGCGGAGAGCCCTCCGCCGCGCCAGGACCGGGCGCCCGGTAGGGGTCCGGGCAAGGGAGAAGGGCGGGCCGGCGGGCGCTCCACAACCGGAAGGGGCTTGCCGCGCAAGCTGGACGGCCTCCGGCCCGGCTCACCTTCAGGTCGTTCTCAGGAAGGTACTTGCACTGCCGCGCTATCTCCACATACTTGTCCAGATCCAGCGGCGCCATTTTAAGAAGAACAAGCCGCAGCAACCGCAGCGGCGGCGGCTGTAGTAGCTGAGGCAGCGGCGGAGGCCGAAGCCGGAACCCTCCTTGCGTCACGTCCGACCCGTGAGTGGCGTCTGCGCAGCGACGTCAAAACCTGACCCGCTTCTTTTCCACTCCCCGACACGACCCGCGCGCTCTCTGGCGGAACTTCAGTTCGCCGGTCTCCCGGAAAACCCTGCGGTCCTCCTGATGAGACTTGCTGGGACCCGTAGCTATCTGCCGCGGGGAGTGCTGGGATTTGTAGTTTTAGTGAAATGCTCTTCCTCGCCTACCCTTACAACAGGCTTTTCATCCGAAACACCAGATGAGACTTTTTCTAGGGAAGTGAGTAATTAGGCATTCCCTGGCTTTAACTCCTACCCTGTGAAGCACGCTGTCAGCATCTTCAGTTAAAGTTAGGGTTACTGCTACCGTCTTTCAGGACTAGTGAAGACCTGGCCTAGACGTTTGAAACAGATTTAACATCCCCAATTTTCTGACTTGGAAGAAAAGAAACAAATATTTAAAGCATTTCTTATACCAAATTTTGTACAAATAACTGGCGCTTTTTTTTCCTGTTCAATTCTTGTGAGACTGTTACCAATACAAAGCTTACATGTATTATTGGCCCCAAATCTCAAAAGGAAACAGAAAAGGTGGAACCCAGACTGGAAAACAGGGTATTGACTTATTTAAACGTGTGAGTCCCACGAGGGGGCAAGAGGATTTTTGTTTGTTTGCGTTGTGGGCTTTTATTTATTGCTTTGTTTTGTTTTTGTCGTATCCCAGTGTCAAGAAAATTCTTGACACCTAATAGAGCATTAACAGTGGTTCATTTGACAGCTGTAGATTGAACAGCAACGAAGTATAGATACACTTGTAGCCAGTTAGAATATCCAGTGACTTCAACAAACAAAACTCTCTATCCCTGGGGCTGGAAAGATTGCTCAGCGATTAAGAACACTAGTTGCTCTTCCAGAGGACCCAAGTTCTATTACCAGCACCCACATGGCTGCTCAGGGATCAGTCATCCTCTTCTGGGCACTGCATGGGTGTAGTGTAGAAGTATACTTACAGACAAAACAAATAAAATAATTTAAAACTTAATGTATAAAGAAAAAACCCTCTGAGCCCTACATGATGGCCTTTAATCCCAACATTTGGGAGGCAGAGGCAGGTGTATCTCTGAGTTTGATACACTGGTCTACAAAGTAAGTTCCAGGACAGCTGGGACTATACAGAGAAACCTTGTCTTGAAAAAACAAACAAACAAACTCCATCTTCAACCTATAATTTACTTCGATAGAGATAAACAATAAATATAATAAGTTACTGATAGCACGTTAGAAAGTGATAGTTGTTAAGGAAAAAGTCCCAACATAGTAAGGAGGATGGGTTGACACAGTTCTAAGAATTAATCAGCTGGCCACAGTGGGCCACATATTTGACCCCAGCACTGATAAGCCAGGTGGATAACTGGATAACTTACACTAGGATAGCTAGTGTAAGTAGCATGTTACAGGCCAACCAGGTGACACTGTCTCAAAAAAAAAAAAAAATACCTCAACAAAGTTGGGTAGGTGGGAATTTGTAAGGAAGATATCTGTTGAAACATTCCTAAGCAAACCTAGAGCTCTTGAGGAAGAACCATACCATAGTGGCTGGAGATCAGAGGAAAGGAGAATACATTGATTTATTTTTCTTTTGATGTAAAGGGTAACTATTGTAGGATTTTAAACCGATGCAAAATGGTCAAATTTATTAGGATTTTTCTTCTATTTTGTTTTGGTTGGTTGGTTTTGTTTGAGTCATCTCTTTAGCCCCCTGACTCCCATTCTAAAAACAGAATTCAAACATTCCTACAAGGATTCAGGAATGTGATTTCTAGTCTAAAATGATTGTTTTTTCTTGTTAATATGCCCCTCTAGGATGGCATCTTGAGGTAATCCTAGCCAAAGCACCCAGGCACAACAAAGCATTCTGATATCTGAGCTGCTGTCTAAATACATGTTGGACACATGGCAGAGCCAACCTGGCCTTGGTTCTCTTTCCAGAAGGAAAGCAGAGTGAGTGTATACCTCTAAACTCTTCTTCAGCAGCCAGTGGGAGCTTTCTATTAATTACAGGAAGTCATAAGGACTCCAGGTGTTGGAAATACGATGGCAAAGTAGTGAAGAGAGCTGCAGCTCCCAAATTCCACTTTGTCCATAAATTCTGGTTGTGTTTTTCATGTAGGTAAATGAGTTCCTAAGTTGGAGTGGGGTTATTGTGGCCCTTATGTGTAAATTCCAGCACTTGTGAGGTAGAGGCAGGAGGAGCAGGAATTTAAAGCCATCCTTAGCTACACAGTTGGAGACCAGCTTGGGCTCCATGAGACCTTGTCTCAGAATTAAATCCAAGTTTTCCTTTCACTTGCACTGTAAATACTCTCAACAGCTGTCTGCTGGTATTGGTGTCCCCATTCTATATGTGAGTAAACTAGGGTTCAGAGAGGGGAACAGACTTGTCAGAGGTCAGAGTTTCCTGTTTAGTGTCAGAACTTGTGTTTGAAGCCAAGTTTTTCTGCCTCTTCTGGTAAGGCACAGTAGCTCTGCTGTTTTGAGGTCTGAGGGTAGTCAGTGAACATAATAGTATGGTACTCAGGTCACACATAGGCACATAGGTGATCCATCTTTGTTTTAGGAAAGTCATGAAGCATCTATAGCTAGGACATAGATAAGAGATGATGCAGATGAAGTCGCCAATAGGGTAGTTCATTTATAGAGAGAAATAATCATGGCCTTTACAGAGGACCAGCTCTGAGCCTCCCTCCATAGATACCCGACAACAACCCCTACGGAAATCTTAGTATTTCTGTGTTGCAGAGAGAAGACACCAAAGTATTAACTTCCCCCAAGAACATATAGTCTCAGTGACCTTTTTATTCCTCAGCCTTTACAATAGGACCTCCTAGTTGTCGTTGATGTTTAATCTCTCTGCTGGGCCTGTAAGCCCCCAAAGGCCAAGGCTCTGTGGTCTGGAAAGGACTGTAAATACAAATGGCAATTATGGAAATGGCCCATTTTAGGTGCCAAAGCTTGAACCAACCTCAAGCCTGCACAGGCAAAGCCTTGTATCTTGGAGCATGAAGGTAACTTCTGGAGGTTGAAGTAGAATTCAAAGTCATCCAGGCCTACATGAGTTCCAGGCCATCCTTCCCCTTCAGACATCACTACTAGCAATTACTGTAACAAACTCTGTCAGCCCTTTAAAGGCTGAACAAGGAATTGGGGTCATCGAACGAATGCCAACCTGTAGGCAGGGTTCCAGGCCGGCCTGACTAGTTTGGAAGTGTTGCTATGGGGGTGGGAGAGACCTGGGAGATGCAGAACTGTTGGCCTGGATGCTCTTGGGGAACCTGGGGAAGGGGGCAGGCTCCTAAGCTCAGAACTGTGGATAGAGCCACATCCAGGCCAAACCAGGGCTGTAGTAGGGTGGTTGGTGCTGGACAAGAAGGGTCTTTAGTCCCTGCCATCTGAAAGAGAGTGGATCCCTTCCCTTAAGGCCATTAGTCTGAGCTAGGTGGGTCTTAGCTAGTGTCCATGGTCTCTGGCAGGCCATATTAGCAGAAAACAGGTAATCATTTCTCCCCAACCCTGACTTCTTTTAAAGGGAGATGTAGCTGAGAGAGATGTAAAGGAGGTGGCTAGGAAAGATCCAGATAATGCAAAGCCACCACCCCACTCCAACCCATCCCCTTGGCCCCAGATATGTATTGTTAAATTATAGGTTGTTGTAGAATGTTTGATCATATTTTGAACCCCAAGAAAGTGTAAAGTCTGTTCCTAACTGTAGTATGGGTCAGCTTTTAATCCTAAAACTTTTTGTTTATTGTAAACAAATGGTTATGGTGTGGCTCAAAGCATACACCTTTAATCCAAGAGGTTTCTGTACATAGGATTAAATAAAGTTAATCCTAGGTCAAGAGGTGGAGCAAGAAACCAGATGGTGCTACAGGTAGGGATTTATAGAAAGGAAGGACACAGAGCTGATGGGTATTTAAGACAGTGTGGAAAAGGAGTTGGGAGTTCTTCTTCCTTTGAATTTTCTCCTTCAGAGGTTTTCTCCTTGAGAAGGTTTTCTTCTTCAAGGCTTCTTCCTCTAGGTTCTTCTGGGGTTTTTCAGCTCCTGGCTTTTTCCTCTTCTAAGGGTCCAAGAATCACTGAAGAAACACTCCAAACTCAAATAGTATGCAAAAGCAAAGAATGTTTATTTGCAGAAACAACCAGCATGCAAGGGTCACCAGCTATACCAAATGGTGACCACTGAACAAAGGTGCAAAGGCCTTATAAAGGAAATCAGGGGTGAATGAACTAATCTCTATTCTGATTGGGCAGCTAGTGAGCAATCACATGAAGCACAAGCTGATTGTCTCAGACCTGTCTTGGGCTTTTCCGGGTCAGAAGTACTAGTGTGCTGACATAATTCCTGCTTCATATCCTGTTTAATTTTAAACCAGATGGTCTGTCATTTTCTGATTGGCTACCCATAGCATGTGGTTTCTCTGAAAGGTCTTAACATTCTCTGGAAACTGGAACTTTGACCTAAGGGAAAACCAGCTTAATAGTAAAATGGAGCCTGCTTGTGTTTACTGATTTGAGCCCTTCACTCTAGGGTTTTACCTGAATAGGAAGATTAGCTGCTTTCTCTGCCTCTCTGAGCTAGCAGGTTTTCATACCAGCAGTTATAGATGTGAACCTCCCACAATACATGTATCCTATCATGGGTTACTAGTTTGAGGCTCCCACAGTCCATGCAACATGAATACTGGCTTATAGGCATGAAATTCCCATAGTACATGAATCATGAGTGATGTGTTACTGGTATCAGTCTCCAACAACATATATACCCCATAAGAGCTGGATTACAGGCGTGAGTCAACTTCAGTACATCTGGAATGAACTATAACCTAGAAATGGAGGGCACACCTGTGAGAGATTATTTTTTGCTTGGTTTGAAGTGGGTGAACCCACTTCTAATTTGGACCTTTGAGGTAGGAAGACATACCTGTGATCTGGATCTTGAGGTGGGAGACTCCCCTTTAATCTGGGCCACACCTTCTGCTGGAAGCCTTCATAAGGACGTGGAAGAAGGAAGCCTTGGTCCTTTGTCTGCTTTCCTTCTCCTTGCTAGCGCATCCATTCCTGTAAGCTAGCACATGTGATTCCTGTAGAGAATGTAGATAAATATTGGTGAGATTTTATATTCTCTGTAGAAATGAGCTAATGGAGTGCTGGTTGAGGAAGATGCCTTAAATACGGTTGCATTTTGCAGCCTTTCATCAACCTAAAAATGCTAATAAGGAATGTGTTGTAGGAGGATCGTGTTCAGTTATCTTCAGTAACAACCAAAGGTATTAAAATGGGTACCAGTCTGTCAAATTTAGGTTTGAATAGATAGTCCTTTTGCAGTGAATCCAAAAGAAGCAATTTCACTGTTAAGAGGAAACTTGTGAAAGAATCTTATCATCAGTCTTGCTGCAAAATTGCAAACTCTTGTCATTTTAGAATGGAAGATGGAAAGTAAATGACATATATCAGTGCAGACACTGGTGAGACATCTATTGACTTGTTGATTCTTGATGTCAGGCAACCACATTGTTTAGCCAGTGTGAGAATTACTTTCAGCTGGGCATAACCACAGATTCTGTCTATTATTCAAATACAAGTGGCAGTTTTGTTTTAATGAACTGTTTCAGACAAATGGAAAGTGTGACTAGGACTTCTTTTGTTTTTTTTTTTTGGTTTTTCGAGACAGGGTTTCTTTGTGTATCCTTGGCCGTTCTGGACTCACTGTGTAGACCAGGCTGGCCTTGAACTCACAGAGATCCACCTGCCTCTGCCTCCCGAGTGCTGGAACTAAAGGCGTGCGCCACCACACCCGGCATGACTAGGACTTATAACTGACAGCTATGTTGAGCCTCCATTTAAAATTCCAATCTGCTTGTGTTAGGAATATAGCAGGTCACTGCAGCCACATACCCAGGCCTGCAGAGAAATACATAATATGCTGAAAGAACAGGCAATCTCAATCCAGGAAACAGGAAATTTATGCTTGACTCATCTGTAGGAGCTCATGGTTTCTGCATCTCTGCCCTTGCACAGGGCTCGGAGTGAGAGCATTTTGATTTCTGTTTTTTCTGTTTCTGGGTCCAGAAGTAGTAGTATTAGGAGGAAGGACTTCTTGCTGCTTTTAAATATAGAATGCCTTCTGGAAGATGAAAATTTAAGATAAACTATATGAGATAAACTATACAGAGCAGGGAGAGAGGGCTTGATTTCAGGTAAATGTACACATGAGGATGGGACAGTTTGGCTAGTCTTACAGAAATGCTTGACTTTAGAACTCCTGAGCCTTCCCCATGTTGCCACACTTTTACAGTACTATTTTATCATATGCATCTCAATATTAACTCTAAAATCTATGTCACCTGTGTGCTACAGCCTGCTTTCCACTTTATCCTACCTCATTTATTATTTCAAGATAACTTCTCTCCATTAATGCATGATCTGAAATATCTAAGAACATCCTGATATCACAGATGAAAGTACATACTCAATTCCTAGAGAATAATTTGGGTCATTTATCAGTGAGGAAATTCCATGTTCCATGAAGCTTTCATCTGAGAGTCTATTGCAGTGATTCTTAACCTTCCCAATGCTACCATCCCTCAAAACAGTTCCTCATGTTGTGGTGACCCCCCCAACCATAAAATTATTTTTGTTGCTACCTCATAACTGTAATTTTCCTATTGTTATGAAGCATAATGTAAATATCTGACATGCAGATGGTCTTAGGTGACCCCAGTGAAAGGGTAATTCAATGGGCCCCCCAAAGGCATCTCAATTCACAGGTTGAGAAACACTGATCTCTATTGGATCTTTGTAGACAAGTCAAAACATTCTCCCTTTTAGAACATAACTTTAGAAAAGTGTGTGTTGATTACTACTGATAACAGAACAAGTTCTATTGTAAACTAATCTTTCCTTGACCCAAGCAAATGACTCAGCCAATGAACACAAGGAGAAACTGTTAATTTTCATTTCAGGGTCTTCAAGGATAAAGCCATTTGCCTAGACTCTGTGGAGAGGTCTTCATACAGAGATGTCATGTTGGAGAACTACAGAAACCTCATCTCTCTGGGTGAGAATATTTTTCTGTCATGATTCCTACTTCACCCTAGGGATATTTAAGTGCTATGTTTAGTTTGATCAGTCTTCTATCAGTGAATTTCAGCTCCAAAATCTGCCCAGATGGCTTTTGGTCTTGCTTTGGTTCAGTATTTGGTACAATTTAATTGAAGAGTCTGAATTAATTGCATTTGAGATTTCAAAACAGCCTAATGTGTACTGTGCCTTATTATTATTAATGGTCATACTTATAAAGACCTATAATGAAAAGGGACACCAGGAAGAATGGAGCTAAATCCTGTGTTCAGTTGCCACATCCCTGCTTATTTCTGAACCTCGTCTGGACAGGTCCTGTGCTGCAGCCTCTTCTGCTGGTTCAAGCTTGCCAAATCTCCTCGGGGCAGATGCTACACTTGTGTGGCCTATGAGCTGGCTGTTGTCTCATGCTTGCTTGAGGCCTCCGTGGTCTCTTCAAGCCATTTGAGTTTGTCAAACCTTCACAGGGCATGTGCTGCCCTCCATGAGGCATTGGTGCTTCAGTGCCACACCCCTGCTTGGGATCATGGTCTCTTCCGTCTGTCTGGCCCTTTTGGAACAGTAATGTATATCCTGTGACATTGTATTGGAAGTATGTGATCTACTTTTTGATTTTGATTTTACAGGGGATTACAGTTAAGATATTGCATGAACCTCCAAAGAGACTTTGAAGTTTGTGTAGTCGCCAGCGACTTGTCAGTTGCGTACTGCCTGTACAGGGGGCTGGGAATTGGAGAGACAAAGAACACAAGGAGGGACAATAAGACAGAATCCGATCAAAGTGTCGAACTTTACTACTCATCAGTTCACTAAAAAGTTAAAAACTGTAAATACAGGGCAGGGTGACCATGGCAATGCATACCTCAGAATCTTCCCACTTTCTCTACAAGCGAGCAGAGCAACAAATTCCAGGTGCAAGGACATTCCCAGGCTTCCTGGCCAAAATGCATGATACATTGAAAAGCTGGATATGTGTTGTCACCAAATGGCTGCTATGAAAGAATGGCTACTTCACTTTCCCCATTATTTTTTTAAAAAACTTCGAAAGGACTGTGCTTGTCTTAGTTTGGAGCACAACCAAGCCTTCCTTACCCGTCCTCAGCTCTTCCAAAACAAGTTTTGGAAGGCTTGTCTTAGGTTGGTGAAGTGATTCTCTAAACTCTCTTACCAGACATTGGCTAACCAGCCCATGCACACGCAGGAGGGTGATTATCGCGTATCTCTCTTCATCTGAGCAAGCCATATTCCCACCTGAGGGGAATCTTGTAACGGTTGATGATGCATGGCCAGAAGCACCTTTAAGGCGGATTTATGAAATGCTGTTGTTGACTTCACATCTAATTAATAGGAGCAGAGTAACCTCGAAGAAGCATTCCAACAAGGACTCAATATACATGTTTCTTTTGTACAATTCAACTGTTCTGACAAACTAATATTGGTAAGTAAAATACAAAAGGAAATGTTACACAAACAGGTCCAGCAGACAGAGGTTGGAATACAACTGCATAGAGGAAAATCCAGGAAGGATCGAGTAACTTTTTAACATTACTCCATACCTGGCTAAAAAATCTACATCCCAGACTTCAATCTGAATACTGGACAAGTTAGCAATGTCATAGGTCAACTGCAAAAACAAATTCAAATATTCTGCATTCCATTGTCCCTTGATAAGAGAAGACAGTTAAGTTTGCTGTCAACTAGCACTATTAACTTTAAAAGGTGCAAGGCAGAAAGCCTGAAAACGGGGATTACAATCAAATTTTGTCATTTTTTTTCCAGCAGATCTATCTTTTCTGCTAACAAATCTATTTGCTGCTGAAGCATCAATATTGCTCTATGAAAATGTTCATTTAAAAATTGCTATAGCAAAAGCTTTGGATGTAACTGCAACAGCATCATTTAAGGCCTGAGCAGTAACAGCATTCTGAGTTAGAGACACAGCAGCAGCTGTACCTCCAGCTATTGCCACTAACCCTGCAGTGATGATGCCTGCAGTGATGTCAAAGTCCCTCCTGTATCTAGTAAGGTGAACAATCTTAACTTGAGAAAACCAAGTTACAGGGACAAGTGCAAGTGCAAAAAACCAGTTACAGGGACCCATATGGAAAGTGGAATTCTCTCTCATAACCACAGCAGCCCTCGAAGAAGCATTCCAACAAGGACTCAATATACATGTTTCTTTTGTACAATTCAACTGTTCAGACAAACTAATATTGGTAAGTAAAATACAAAAGGAAATGTTACACAAACAGGTCCAGCAGACAGAGGCTGGAATACAACCTTTCTCTAATAGTACTCATAGAACATGATCTTTCTCTCATAGTAAACATGTCCAACCCACTTACAGAAGACATTAAACAAATAAGAACCACGGAGAAATAAGTAAGGCCTAAAGTCCAGACAAGAGTTTCCATTATAGAGTGAAGCATAAAGCTCCTTTAATGAACCAGTTGCCCTCAACTGGCACAGCAACATCCACCAAATGAGGCAGCAATGGTAGTCCCAGTGATCCATTTTCTGAGTACATACATGGCAGACAACACTGGAGCTTCTTGTGACACAGGCACCAACACAGGAGGGCAGAGGAATGAAAGCCCACAAGTCTCCTTTAGCCCTTGGCAGGATCTCCATCACCATCATGAGCCTCATCAGCATCCGGGCAAGATTGCTTGGTATTGACTTGCTGCACCAATCTCTCCAGCAACCAGCAAGCAACATCATTTTCCTGTGAAAAAATAGAAACAGATCCCTGTATAAGACCAGGGTCAGGCCCATGCCATTGATTATTTAAAGGGTCTCACCACTTGACCGTGGCATAAGTGTTTTTTGTCTCTGGGTGCCAATATCTCTCTGCTGCAGACCTTCCACCCTTTTTATCTACTTGCAAAAAATTTAAAATAAAGAGTACATAATCAAAATGAGCTCTTGAGGACTTATGAGGATATAGATCCCCTTTCTTTGTTTTCTGAAGATGGTTTTTAATCATTTGATGAGCTCTTTCTACCATGCCCTGTCCCATAGGATTATAAGGAATGCCAGTTTTATGCATAATAAGAAATTTTGAGCAGAAGTCAGCAAAGGTCTTACTCACATATCCTGATCCATCATCTGTTTTTATCTGACTTGGCACACCCAAGGCAGAAAAGGCGCAGAGACAATGCACAATGACATGCTTAGTAGCCTCTCCAGACTGAAGTGAGGCCCCAATAAAGCCAGAGCAAGTATCAATAGACACATGAACATATTTTAATTTGCCAAATTCAGCAATATGAGTAACATCCATTTGCCACAGCTGACCTGGGATCAGGTCTCTAGGATTGACACCTACATGAGGGACAGCAGTAAAGGAGCACGTGTCTCACAAGATTTAACAATATTTCTAGCTTGCTCCCCGGTTAGGGCGTATCTTAGTCTTAAGGTAACATTGTTTAGATGAAATTGTTGATGAGCTTCTAAAGCATTATCAACTTGGGATAAAAAGACATTTAAAGACTGGTCTGTTATATTATTACCACAGTTTAAGGGATCAGGCAGTCCCGTGTGAGTGTGGATATGCCCAACATAAAAGGGATGTTTCTGTTGGTTAATGCAGAATTGGAGTTGCTGGAGTATCTGACTAGCCCTAGTACTAGGTAAGATTTGTCCAGCTGTTTCCAGTCTATTTTTAGCTTGTGATACATAGGCACTGCCAGTATACAAATTAAAGGATTGGTGAAAAGATTGAAACACTACCAAATCAGCTGTAAGCTCAGCTAGCTGGGCTGGCAAACCAGGCACCAAAAATTCAGTACTTCTGTTATTCACAAAATAACCAGCTTTACCCCGAGAGGTGCCATCAGTAAATATGAGCAAAGCATCTTTAACTGGAGTAGATTTAGTAAAAGACAGAAAAACCACATTATGCATATTAAAGAACTGAAGCAATTTATCTTCAGGATAATGATTATCCAGTTGTCCTGTAAACCTAGCCAAAGAAACAAGCCATTCATCAGAATTACCATACAGCCATTCAATTTGAGATTTATTATAAGGAACAATTGTACAGAGTTAGATTAATAAAAATTAGATTTAGTAAATATCTAGGGGTTTCTTATACAGTCTCTTAATGCGGGGCATGAAGATCAACTTGGCTGTGAGCAATTAGCTTATCAGCTTGTGGACTAAAAACAAGGATGAAGTCACATGAAACGATGGGAGCCTATGGACTAAAAACAAGGTTGAAGCCAAGTGAAACAAGAAAGACTATGACCTGGGATTGTTTTCAGCTGCTAAGTGGGCAGAGCACAAATTAAGCTGAAGCAGGTGGAACAAGGAGCGATCCTATTTAAGAACAAGTGGATGAGCCCTGGAGAGCTGTGTGCTAGGGGCTCCATGCTAGAGAGCTCTGATGCTAGTGAGTCCTCACACTAGAAAGGACAACAAGTAGTTTGTATCCTCTGATGGAGAAAGTGCTGGTGGACTGATGGCCAGATCTCCCTGAGACAGAAAGAAGCTGGTTGGTGAGCGGAGAAAGCCTCAGCAAGATAGCAAAGGCCAAGGACTAAACCCTGTGGCTCATCTTTTGCCTAGAGGGGTTTGACCTGTCTGAACAAAGGCCTGATGAAACTGTGGCCAGCTTTAAAGACTGAGGCAGAGTGGCAGAGTTGCTGATATGAAGGAAATAAGTTGGCCTACAGACGGCTGAGGTCTTCCAGAGAGAAGAAAGCCTCAAGCCTTGTGTAAGGTGAAACCACCATAGCGAATTTACCCTGATGGATCTACGACTTAGATATTCCAGAAGAAAGACTGCTAAGTGCATTACAGGGTCTACCCCAGAGACTGTGTTCCTGACGACTGAGGATCTGCCCCAGAGACTGCATCCTTCTAAAAGGTTATGAAAATAGTTGTAATAGTTATCAATAGTTTTAGTGGTTAGGTCATAAGGATTGTAGGCATTTGTAGGGTTAGTAGTTAAGTAAGTGTTTATATTTGTTTATAAGTGAATAGTTATTGATAAGTGTTTAACAATTTTAAAAAAGGCTAGGTTTCAAACAATTATGTATTGAGAATCTACACCAAAATGAACAACTAAAGTTTTTCATCCTAACACAATAAGCTGAGCAATGGCCTCATAGTAATGGAGTATGACCTTATTAGGGCTAGCAGACAGATGAACCCATAAAATAGGTGCTGCCTGCCAGATTAACCCTATGGGATTAAATTTAGTATTAAAGACTATAAGATACAGAGGCTTCTCAGGGTCCCAAAAGTTAACAAACTGAATCTCCATAGCTTTCTGTACCACTTCCCAGGCCAATCTTGCAGATGGAGTAATGCTTCTAGGGCTACTGGGAGATGGGTCCCCTCACAGAATATTAAATACGGGTTTAAGTTCACCAGTAGTAAGGTTAAGATAGGGCCTAATCCAATTTATATCCCCCAATATTTTTTGGAAATCATTTAACGTCCTTAAATTATCCAGTCTTAACTGAACTTTTTGACAGGTAATCTGTTTTGGAGAGAGATTAAATCCTAAGTAGCTATAAGGATCTCTGGTTTGAACTTTCTCAGGGGCTGTTTGCCATCCATAATTTTTCAATGGTGCAGTTAAGTCAATCAGGCAGCTCACTACCCTATGTGGATCTTTGTCAGAGATCAGAATATCATCCATATAATGAATAATAGAGATATCTGGCCATTTGTTTCTAACAGGCTGAATGGCAGTCCAGGCTTACCATAAGAAAAACAATGTTAGTTTTGATTCTTTTGAGCAAGCATAACAGAAACAGTAAATCCTTTCATGGCTGCAGCCTTAGCCAGCCCCTGCTGATATGAGGGGCCAATGTCTGCATAGGTGAATGAATGTGGACAAAACAGCTTTAGCCCTATAAGAGCAAATGGCTCCTTTACAAGCAGTGTTGGCATTTTCATAAGCAAGTTGTTTAACAAAGGGAATACCGCTATCCGGATCTCCAAAAATTCTTCCTGCAGCTTTCAAAAGTCTGTCTATAAACTCTTGAAATGGTTCTTCCGGCCTTGTTTAATATTAGACAAGCTAGTACTTAAGTCTCCCTTCACAGGCAACCCTACCCAAGCTTTTCTTACCACAGCAGCTATCTGTGCAAACACAGCAGGTGGATAATGAGTCTGATTGTTATTTCCTTCAGATCGACCTTCTCCCAATAGCATTTCCAAGTCCCAATCACCATTACCTGCTTGGACATTGAACACTGCAATTCTCTTAGCATTCTCTCTAAATTCTGTTAACCATAATAAATAATCTCCTCCTGACAGAGACGCTTTGGCTACCGTTTTCCAATCTGTAGGAGTTAAATACAACTCAGTGAGAGACTCAAAAAGCGCCACAGTGAAAGGAGCGGTGGGCTCATATTGTGAAGCTGCTGTTTTTAATTCTTTTAGAAGCTTAAATTCGAGTTGATTATATTGTCTAAATCTATTGCTTTACTGATCCAAGATCTCTACCACTGGAAAAGCACATCCAGAGGTATCTCCCCCCCCCCACCCCCCAGCGTGATGAACTGACCTCTCCAGAGGGGAAAGCACCATTTTGATCTTTTCAAATTTGAATTGTTCATCAGCATATGGAGGTGGCTTGTTTACACCTCCCCAGGTGGGCTGGCCAGGATTATCATACCTGGCAGCCTCCTCTTCTAAATCTGCTTCCTCAGTAGAACTAAGCTTATTGTCCTCTGAGTCAGATGCAATTTTTGCTATTTCTCCTCGAAGGCTCCTATAAGGATTATTGAGGTCAGATGAACCCAAAGGGCCAGCTGAATTCGACTGTCTGATTTTCTCTCCTCCTTTACCGATTCCAGAATGTCTGCAAAGACACTCCCAGGCTTACTGTCCAAACCGCATGATACATTGAAAAGCTGACTACGTGGCAACAAGTCACCAGATGGCTGCTATGAAAGAAGGCTACTTCGAGTTTGGACTTTTAAACATTGTTGAGACTATTAGAGACTATGGGGACTTTTGAAGTCAGAATAAATGCATTTTGCATTATGTTTTTGCTACAAGCCTGTGGGGGACAGGGAGTGGAATATGATGATTGAATAGGAAGAGTTGCTATAGGAAGAATTATAAGAGTTGCTGTGGTCATGGTGTCTCTTCAAAGCAATGAAACCATAACTAAATGGGAGAAAGGCACTATTCTTTCAAACTTCATTACTGGAATCCAATCCCCAGGGCCCTGAAAAGAGGCTTCTGCAAGCTCTCCTCTAACCACATGAATACCCATACACATACAGGCAATAAGTAAATAAATAGAATCTTAAAACAGTGGACCTGTAGTGTTGGTTATTATTCCCCACAGTGGCTCTTATACCTTATTCTATATGCCAGATGGTAATATAATCCAGCTCTAATTTCTTCTTTATGGCCCTGCCTTTTATTTCATCTTCTGTGGAAAAAAAAAAAACAAAACATAAGTCTACCCTGGTCTATAACTAGTTACCTAACCCCCATAGATATTTTAAATAAAACATACATATCTAAATCTTAAAATTTAAGCTTTAAAAAAAATCCCATTTAAGAAAAAATTTGCAGCATTTGTCTTTCTGGGTTACCTGAGTCACAGTGATGTTTCTAGAGCCAACCACTTGGGTATTTAGTAAAAGTTAAACCTGAAGAGTTGCTAGTCACCAGAACTCTAGGCTACTCAGGCCACAAGACTGAGAGGAAACAGAACAAAAACATACAAAAAACACCCATCCAACAAAGATAAACTTATAAATCAGCATGCAACCCTATAATAACCATAAAACCCAGATATCTAATGGCCAGCCTAAGAGCACAATCAACATCAGCTAGGGCAATATGATACCATCAGAGCCCATATCCTACTACAGCAAGCCCTGGATATCCTAACATAGCTAAAGCACAAGAAAATGACCTTAAATCCAACCTTATGAAGATGATAGAGAGCTTTAAATAGGAAGTGAATAAATCCCTTAAATACAGGAAAATATAACCAAACAGGTGAAGGAAATGAATAAACCAGTTCAACACATAAAAATAGAAATAGAAGCAATAAAGAAAACACAAACTGAAGGAATCCTGGATATGGAAAACTTATTTTCCATAGGTAACAGAACAGGAACTACAGACACATGCATCACCAATAGAATGAAAACAACGGAAGAAACGCTCAGGCATAGAAGATACAATAGAAGAAATAGATACATCAGTCAAAGAAAATGTTAAATCTAAAAATTTCCTGACACAAAACATTCAGGAAATCTGGGATATTATGGAAAGACCAAACCTAAGAATAATAGGAATAGAAGAAGGAGAAGATTCCCAGCTCAAAGTTTTTCAACAAAATCATAGAAGAAAATTTTGCTAACCTAAAGAAAGAGATGCCTATAAACATACAAGAAGTTTATAGAACCCCAAATAGATTGGACCAAAAAAAAATCCCTCTGCAACATAATAATCAAAACACTAAATGTACAGACAAAGAAAGAGTACTAAAAGCCACAAGGGAATAAGGCCAAATAACATACAAAGACAAGCATATTAAAATTATACCTGATTTCTCAACAGAGAATTTAAAAACCAGAAGAGTCTGGGCAGATGTCTTGCTGTCTATAAGAGACCATAGATGCCAGCCCAGACTACTATACCCAGCAAAACTTTCAATCACCATAGATGGAGAAAACATGATATTCTATGATTAAACCAAGCTTAAACATTATCTATCCACAAATCCAGCACTACAGAAGATACTAGAAGGAAAATTCTAACACAAGCTAATCACACCCAAGAAAACACAGGAAATAATTCCACAGTAGTAAATCCAAAAGAAGGGAAACACACACATACGTACACACATACTACCACCACCAATATAAAAATAACAGGAAATAACAATCATTGGTCTATAATATCTCTCAACATCAATGGACTCAATTTCTCAGTAAAAAGACACAGGCTAACAGAATGGATACAAAAGTAGGATCCATTGTTCTGCTGCATCCAAGAAACACACCTCAGCATCAAAGATAGACATTACCTCAGAGTAAAGGGCTGGAAAAAGATTTTCCAAGCAAACAGAGCCAAGAAGCAAGCTGGAGTAGCCATTCTAGTATCTAATAAAATAGACTTTCAACAAAAATTAATCAAAACAGATGGAAAAATCCACCAAGATGACATCTCAATTCTGAATATATATGTCCCAATACAAGGGCACCCACATTTGTGTAAGAAACATTACTAGAGCTTAAATCACATATCGAACCCCACACATTAATAGTGGGAGACTTCAACACAATACAAAGAATCAATGAAACCAAGAGTTGGTTCTTTGAGAAAATAAACAAGATAGACAAACCCTTAGCCAAACTAACTAAAAGACAGAGAAAGACTTACAAATTTAACAAAATTAGAAATGAAAGGGAGGGGGATAACAACAGACACCAAAGAAATCCAAAGAATCATTAGGTATTTGGGGAAATTTTATATATAATTGTCTTTGTTTCTTAGTTTCTCTCTTAACCAGGCTAACTCCCAAATAATTGAGACTTTTTATATTACTTTAACATGGCTTTACAGTATAATCTTGAACAGTTTAAGACTGTTCTTAATCCCCAGTGCTAGTTTGACTCCCTCTTTGCCTGAATTCTTGAGTTACTTGCTTTTTGGTGCTCGCTTTGCTCCAGATGAATCTTTCTCATCTTTCCTTGGCTGAATTTCCTTCTTCCTTCTCTAAATCCTCCTCCTCTGGAGGGCAGGGAATCCAACCCTAATCTCTTTCTTGCTCAGAAATTGGCTGTAAGATGCTTTATTGGCATATCAGGGGACAACTGGGGAGCAAGTTCACATAACATTGAAAAATGAAATTCTCAGAACAAGAATTGCAACCAGATATTGGAGGTACAGAAGTCAACATTTGAATTACACAATAACCTTATGCCTACCATTTAGATCTTCAAAAGCCTGTACTCTACAAAACTGGAAATCTAAACAAAATGTACAATTTTGATAGATACCACTTACCAAAGTTAAATCAAGATCAGTTAAACAATTTAAATAGACCTATAACTCCTAAGGAAATAGAAGCAGTCATTAAAAGTCTCCCAACCAAAAATAAAGCCCTGATGGTTTTAGCATAGAATTCTACCAGACCTTCAAAGAAGAGTTAATACCAATACTCCTCAAATTATTTCACAAAATAGAAACAGAAAGGACAGTGCCAAATTCATTTTATGAGGCTACAGTCACACTGATACCTAAATCACACAAAGATTCAACCAAGAAAGAGAATTTCAAACCAATCTCTCTTATGAATATTGATGCAAAAATACTTGATAAAATACAAAATGAATTCAAGAACACATCAAAAACATCATTCACCATGATCAAGTAGGCTGTATCTCAGAGATACAGGGATGGTTCAACATTCAAAAATCTATCAATGTAATCCACCATGTAAACAAACTGAAAGAAAACAAAACAAAAAAAAATGAGCATCTCATTAGATGCTAAAAAAGCCTTTGACAAAATGCAACACCCATTTATGATAAAAATCTTGGTGATATCAAGGATTCAAGGCACATACCTAAACACAATAAAGACAATATACAGCAAGCCTATAGCCAACATCAAATTAAACAGAGAGAAACTTAAAGCAATTACTAAAATCAGGGATAAGACAAGGCTGTCCACTCTTTTCATATCTGTTCAATATAGTACTTGAAGTTTTAGCTAGATCCATAAGAAAATAAAGGAGACTGGGGGGGTATACAAATCAGAAAGAAAGAAGTCAAAGTATCACTATTTGCAGATGATATGATAGTATACATAAGTAACCCCAAAAATTCTACCAGGGAATTCCTATAGTTGATAAACTTCTTCAGCAAAATGGTTGGATACAAAATTAACTTAAAAAAATTAGTAGCTCTCCTATATACAAATGATAAATGTTCTGAGAAATAAATTAAGGAAACAATACCCTTTACAATAGCCACAAATAATACAAAATATCTTGGTACAACTCTAACCAAGCAAGTGAAAGACATGTATGACAAAACTTCAAGTCTTTGAAAAAAGAAATCAGTGAAGATTTCAGAAGATGGAAATATCTCCTATGTTCATAGATAGGTAGAATTAACATAATAAAAATGGCCATCTTACCAAGAGCAATCTACAGATTCAACACAATTCCCATGAAAATTCCAACACAATTCTTTACAGACCTTGAAAGAAGAATTCTCAACTTTATATTGAAAAATAAAAAACTTAGGATACCTAATACAGTCCTGTAGAATAAAAACTTCTGGAGGTATCACCATCCCTGATTTCTAGTTGTACTACAGAGAAATAGTTATAAGAACTGCATGATTATTGGCATAAAAACAGACAGGTCGATTAATGGCATTGAATTGAAAACCTGGAAGTAAAACCACGTGCCTATGGCCACTTGATTTTCGATAAAGAAGCCAAAACCATACAATGAAAAAAAGACAGCATCTTCAACAAATGGTGCTGGTCTAACTGCATGTCTGGATGTAGAAGTATGCAAATAGATTCATATCTATTATCCTGCACAAAACTCAAGGCCAAATGGATCAAGGACCTCAACATAAAACCAGATACTCTAAATCTGATAGAAAAGTGGGAAATAGCCTAGAATCCATTCGCACAGGAGACATCTTCCTGAATAGAACACCAACAGCTCAGAGACTGAAAACCTTCTGTAAGGCAAAGGACACCAACAAAGGGACAAAACAGAAGCTTATAGAATGGGAAAAGATTTTCACCATTTCTACATCTAACAGAGGGCTGACATCTAAAATATATGAAGAACTTAAGAAACTAGGCATTAACAAACCAAATAACCCAATTAAAAAATGGGGTACAGAGCTAATCAGAGAATTCTCAACAGAGGATTCTTTAACAGCCAAAAAGCACTTAAAGAAATATTCAGCATCCTTAGTCATCAGAGAAATGCAAATCAAATTGAGTCTGATATTCCATCTTACACCAGTCAGAATGGCTAAGATCAAAATCTCAAGTGACAGCACAGGCTGGTGAGGATGTGGATCAACGGTCACATTTCTCTATTGCTTGTGGGAGTGTAAAGTTATACACCACTTTGGAATCAATCTGACAGTTTCTCAGAAAATTGGCAATAGTTCTACCTCAAAAGCCATACCACTCCTGGGCATATACCTGAAAGATGCTTCACCATATCAGAAGGACATTTGTTCAACTATAGTCACAGCAGCTTTATTTATAATAGCCAAAAACTGGAAACAACCTATATGTCCCTCAACCAAAGAATGGATAAAGAGAATGTGTCACATTTACACAATGGAATATTATTTAACTATTAAAAACAATGATATCATGAAATTTACAGACAAATAGATGGGACTAGAAGATATCCTGAATGAGGTAACCCAGACCCAGAAAGATGTGTGGTATGTATTTATTTATTTATGTGTGTTTTTTTCCATTCTGGGTTTCTTTGTGGAACTCACTCTGTAGATCAAGCTGGCCTTGAATCCACAGAGATCTGCTGTCTCTGCCTCCAAAGTGCTGGGATTAAAGATGTGTGCTACCATGCCTGACAGTATATACTTACTTATAAGTGGATATTAGCCATAAAGTACAGGATAGCCACTGACCTAACGAAGCTAAATAACAAAGAGGAGCCAAGGGAGGACTCTTGAGTCTCATTGGGTAGGGAAAATAGAATAGACATGGGAGGGGTGGACTGAGGAGAGAAAACGGGGTGGGTAAGGGAGCAGGAAGGACCTAGTAGGGAGAAGATAGAGGGAGAGAGTACAGGGAGAGAAAACTGGAATCTAGGGATGGGGGAGACATCTCTGGGACGAGCTACACACCTAGGGCAATGGAAATTCCTAGGAATCTATGAGAGTGACCCTAGCTTACATTCTTAGCAATGGGGATATGGAACCTCAAATGGACACCTCCAATAACCATAAAAAACTTCCAATGGAGGGATTGGGACGCCAACCCAGCCACAAAACCATTTACCCACAATTTGTCCTGCTTGCAAGATGGAGCAGAAATTGAGGGAAAGGCTAACTAACCAATGATTAGCCCAGCTTGAGACCCATGCTATGAGAATGAACCCACCCCTGACACGATTTATGATATTCTGGTAAACTAGCAGACAGGAGTTTAACATAACTGTCATCAGAGAGGCTTCACCCAGAAACTGATGGGAACTGATGCAGAGATACATAGCCAAATGTTAGTCAGAGCTTGGGGAATCCTTAGAAGAGGAGGACGAAGATTTGAAGGAGGCAGAGGGGTCAAGGACACCACGAGAAAACCTACAGGATCAACTAAGCTAGGCTCACAGAGACTGAACTGCCAAACAGAGAGAATACATGGGGTGGACCTAAGCCCTCTGCACACGTGTAACAGTTGTGCAGGTGGGTCTTCATGTGGGACTCCTAACAGGAGCAGGGGCTGTCTCTGACTCTGTTGCCTGCCTTTGGATCCCTTTCCTCTCATTGGGCTGCCTTGTGTAGTCACAATAGGAGAAGATGCGCCTAGTCCTACTACAACTTGATAAGCCAAGGAGGGTTGATATCCATGGGGGGGCCTCCCCTTTTCTGAGGAGAAAGAGGACTGCAGGATGAGGGAGAGGGATTGGGAGGAGAGGAGGGAGGGAAGCTGAAATCGGGATGTAAATAAATAAATAAATAAATAAATAAATAAATAAATAAATAAATAAATAAATAAATAAATCAGTCCTACAATAATTATTGGAAATTTTCATTTCTGTCATTGTTTTCTTTTTTTCTTTTTTTTTTTTGGTTTTTCGAGACAGGGTTTCTCTGAATATCTCTGGCTGTCCTGGACTCGCTTTGTAGACCAGGCTGGCCTTGAACTCACAAAGATCCGCCTGCCTCTGCCTCCCAAGTGCTGGGATTAAAGGCGTGCGCCACCACCGCCCGGCTGTCATTGTTTTCTTAATGTTTGAAAGGTGGTTTGTGTCCATATTATTAATCAACTTCACACTGAAGAAAAGGTTTTTATTATGGGTGATAGTTCCATTAACTTTGTCTAAACTTACCTGTTCACTGCATGTTTTGTTTCTATGAAGTAAAGAGAAAGAAAATCATGTAGCACCGAGTAACAATAAAAACAGACAATGTTATAGGTCTACCCTTATTTCATTTAAAGATTTTTAAAAAAGTTTTTATTGATTCTTTTTGAGTTTCACATTATGCACTCTAGTCTTAATCCTCTCCTTTTCCCTTGTATCCACCCTTTGCTTTGCAACCTCCCCTAAAATAATAAAACACACACACACACACACACACACACACACACACACACACACACACACCCCAAAACAAAGCACAGAAAACAGCTTGTTGTGGAAGCTGTAGTATGTCAGTGTGTCACAGTATATGTCTACACATGTTCACTTGCAAAGAGTCATTGGTCTGGTTAGAGGTCTCTGGTTTCTGTGACACCATCAATATTGTCTCCCCATCAGGACTCCTCCTGGTTATCCTGAAGTTGCCTTTTGTCATGGAGAGCCTGTCCATCAGCAGGACCGGCCCTTTCATGCACCCAACAGTTCCAGATGATGTAGATTTTGGGGTGGGCCAACTCAAAGCCCTGGATCTGGGCCTGGAGCTGGTTAGCCCACCTTCTGTCCCTTATCTGCACCACCAGGGTAAGTTCTCCAGCACCATTTCATCTAGGTTACTCAATGCCACCATCAGCAGGATACAGGGTCAGCTCTCCCACTCCCATGCCCTTGGGACCATCTCATAGTTATCCACAGCTCTAGAGCCAGCTCCACTGTACTGCTCAGTAGAAGCCTGGAGTCCACTCTCCCAAGGGCTGCCACTGGCGAGGGACTGGGCCAGTTCTGCTCTCACATCCTCGGGGCTGGCTCGCAGGATGCCCCAACACCAGGGCAAGCTCCATTGTGCTTCTGATGGGAGATGCAGGGCCCACTGCACGTGGTGAGAGGTGGGTCAGTACTCCAGAGCACCACAGCCAGTGAGGGGCAGGGCAGTTCTGCATAGCCCTTAGACAACCACCTGTTCTCAGGCAGCTGAGATATGGAATATCCCAGACCAGGGATATTCCCATGATCTCTAGTGGTAATATGAGCCATGGACATTGACACGGATCCCTGCTGCTGCAAAGCCATGGACCCAGAAATGCCCTCAGTCCAGCACAGGCTGGGACTTGATCATGGTCTCAGATGGTGGGACTGGTTACTCACAACACGCTATTCCTCTCCTCCCTCCTTGTTTTCAGTTCCATCTCCCTTCACAAATGTCAAACTGTCCTGCTTTTCTTTCTTCCCCATCTTGCACATTGTAGTGGCTCCCGGTGCAGGTGAGCCACACTGGCGGGCTTCTGGGTGACCTCCTGTGTCTGCACCACATGACCTGGGAGCAAGCAGGCCTCTAGGTGTCTATAGCCTGCCCATGTGGCATGTGGTGGGCTCGTGTACGGACATCTTCCCCCACCACATGGCCTCTATGTGAGGCCTACCCAAGCAAGGGCAGGCAGGTCTTTGGGTATCTCTCCCCTACAGTGCCACATGGCACGGTGGTGGGCAGGTCTCTGGATGTCTTTCTCCAACCGTGTTCATGGTGGCAAAGGGGATGTGTCTGGGCATCTTTCCCAGCTCACACCACTGGGATGGCGGTCAGCAGGTCTCTGAATGTTTTCCTCCGCAGGTGGTGCACCGCATGGCAGCAGGCAGTGCTTCGTGAGTCTATGATCCACCTGTGTTGCCTGGCTGAGGGCAGGTCAGATCTGTGTGCATCTTTCCCCACGTAGTATGGCAGTCAGCAGGTCTCTGGAAGTCTCCTGACTTTACGTCTAACTTCCACTGCCGTCAACACAGCCCTGGGATACTGTCATGACCTCCTTGTCAACTGACCTCAGTCCAGTAGCCAGAGGTCCCAGCCGGAGGCAAATCAGTTTCACTGCACATTTAAGGCAAACCCTTCTATGTCTTACAAGTTATATGATACATTTTTATGAAATATCTTCTTTACATTCATCATATTCATGACATTTGTTTCATTGGAGCAAAAAGTGCTGAAGTTTTGTGTTACACCACACTGCTGTCTGTTTGATTGATAACATCTTATGGATTATTTTTCTATACTATTTATCTAAGTCTACAAGGCAGGTAATGATTTGCTTTCATTTCTTCCAGTTCTGTATTGGTTTCATAAGAAGGCACTAGCCCCAAAAGAGAATACATAGGACTCTTTCCAGGAAGAAGAATCATGAGGACTTAATGAAATTAATAAAGCCTTTACTAAGATTACTGGAGGGATTACTTACCAAGGTAATAACTCATTTGATGACTCAAATTATGAATCATCTCTCATGACATAACTCCTAGTGAGGTGCAGTTAAATAATTATTATTTAAAGAATTGTTATAACAATGATAGCTATCTGAATGCCTCTGATCAGTTCTCACAATCTTTTTTTTTTTTTGAGCCAACAGAACCATACCCAAGAGATGTTTTACATGAGCAATCAGCAGATGAAATTTTAAATGAGTCCTCAAATTATAGTCAGTACACTGGAACTAGGACTAGTGGAGACTCTAACAGATAGAAATGTGGTAAATATAGGAAGGTCTCAATTAAATCATCAAACACAGAGAGGGATAATATACAACATATGGAAAACAAATATTGCCAGTATATGAGATGTGACAAACCCTTCAGTTTCTATTCAAATCTCATTTGAAATGATTCAAGTCACACTAGAAATTCTAGAGACTTTAGAAAGCCCAAGGATGCATACAGTGTTCTACCAACCCCTCAAGTCTTGGTGGACATCCAAACTTGATAGATAATTATTGTCCAAGTGTTCATACAAGGGACATATTCTTTAAAATGTGAAGAATGGTTGAAATTTTTTAACTGATATTTAAGCCTTATTCAATATTAGAGAAGTCACACTAGGAAGTGTTATACTTGGTATGAATTTGTAAACATTTTACCAATAAGTACCTTATATTTATCAAGCAAGCAGTTTTTTGGAAAATAAGTTACATATATGACAAAGAGTTATTGAGAAATCATCTATTAATAATGTTATAGAATTCATGGTACAACTGACTAAAATAGTTTAAATCATAAGAATCTAAGAGAGCAACCAGGTGTGGTGGCACATGCCTTTGATCCCAGCACTCCAGGAGGAAGAGGCAGGTGGATCTCTGTGAGTTCAAGGCCAACCTGGTCTACAAAGTGAGACCAGGGCAGCCAAAGATACACAGAGAAACACTGTATCAAAAAACCAAAAAAAAAAAAAAAAGAATCTAAGAGAGCATAAGATTTCTGATAACCATCTGTGGAAGATGTTTTGTGCACTGTGTATCCAGATGCACAGTGGATACACTGTGTATCTCTATACCCAGAGATCTGGTCACAGTCTGGATGTTGGCATTGTCTTTTCTATGAAACATCTCCAATCTTAGTATTATGTAAAGTTTGTTCTTCATCACCCTCTGATTGGTTAATAAAGAGCTGAACAGTCAATATCTGGTCTGAAGAGTTAAGGCAAGACTTCTGATCCTGGTGAGGGGGTCCTAGGTGGAGTGCAGGGAGAGAAGATTGCCCTGAAAGAGTCACCATGAGGCAGTCACCAGGAGGACATGGATGGAGCAGGAGCAGCCAGGGTGAGACTAAGATGGTAGGTGATGGATCACATGGCTGGGAAGTAGGCCAGCATAGATGGATTAGAATAGCTCAATATCTGGCCAGCTAGAGTGCTTGAAACTTATTAATAAATATAATAGGTTTCCATGTCATTATTTGGGAGTTAGAGCAGGCATAGAAAGCCTTAATTTTATAACCATCCTATGTCAAAAACTCTTGCATACTTTTCTATACATTTTATATAGGCAGGATATTGGCATTTGTGTTATATAATTATATTCTGTATGAAGATTATTACATTGGTAGTATTTGAGCCTCTTATAGAGTATTTATTAGAGATGATTTTTAATCCCCAATTCTTCCTTTTGTCTCAATTCCCAACAAATAAATTAAAAGTCATATTAAATTTCTGCTATCTTGATAAACAAAACTGAAATGGTGTCATTAATGCCAGAGGTTCCATGAATAATAAAGCTAACAAAAATATGTAATGAAAATACAAAGTAGATTGCTTAAGAAAAATTGTAACAATCAGTAAAGTGTATTTGGGGAGCAGAGAAAGTCCTGAGAGAACTAAGGCCTGAGGGGGTGTGTTTGGGGGACAGGGAAACTTCCAGATCAAGGACCATTGCCTATGGCTCTTTAAAAAAATGTAAAAGTTGAACTCTTTTTGTGGGGATTGTTTGAGGCTCAAGTGACAAAGCCTCCAGGGACAATGCATGGATATTTATAGTGTGTGCAGAAAATGCCCACTGCAGCTTTCTCACCCCAGATGTTTAGACATGAGCACTGTTCTGCTATGTATAATAAGGCTACTGTATCTGTTTGTAATAACTTGGCCTCTGAGTTTTCCATCTCTATTCAATAACCCGTGCTCCATGTTCAAGCGTATGTAATGAACATCCTGGGCTTCCTGCAAGCAAATTTCATCCAAGTAAATGAGACCTTGACATCTCTTTTTAAACTATAAGAAAATTTGACTATTTTTAATAAATAAAACTATATTGCAATGTGTATACTTATATGTAAAAATCCCCAACTGTGACTCAAAAATCATCCACACCATTAAACTCTGCCAAATAATTTGTACATCTGAGAAAGAAAGTCAAATTCTAAGTTTGATTTCATAGGATTGGGAAATACTGGATGTTTTCTCTAGGGAAGTTTTCCCACAAAATGTAAACCTGAAATATCTTTTGCAATTTTATCTAAATGGCTGTATTTAGTATTACAGGGACTTTGTGATGGCTATAACAATTTTTTCCCATTAAATTTGTTTTAATGGGTCTCAAAATTCTGTGACAGATTTTTGGTCAAGTTGTTTCCATTAAAGAGTATTGATTTTTATGCAATTTGCAGCCAAATGGATGAAACTAGAGACTCAGATGGATGCACATGGCATCTATTCACTTATAATCGGATATTAGCCATATAGAACAAGATAACTATACTACAACCAGTGCACCAAAAGGAATAGGAATATAGACTTTGTTACTTTTTTAAATTTATTTTTTATTTCTTCAAGTTACATCTCAATCAGAATCCCCTCCCTACTCCCCCCTCTATTCCCACCCTCCCACACTCTTCCCCCTTAACCCACCCATCCCCTTCCTTATTTTTTTTAAGTTCAAGGTATATCTCCCCTCACCCCCCAACAGCTCCCCCCTTCAGTCTAACAAATTGCTCTTTCTCTTATAACAATAAATACAATACGGAACAACAGAAATAATTAGGCCACAAGTATGAGAGTTATAGGGCATAGCATATATTCCCAAAGTCCAGTCCATACGTATTTGGCACCTGACTTTAACATTCTACTATCTAACCATCTCCATGAGTTTAAAGTTCTATATCCAACTCATCTTCCATCCTAACTTGTATCACAATTTTAAAAACATCTTCTTAGATCCAGAACACCTTCTTATTTCCTAAACAACTCAAAATTTAACTATGAGACTATAGCTATCTAGTCTTCAACCACCTAAGAGGCCTGAGAGGTATAAATACATCTGGTTATAAAGGAAGTGCAGGGCCAGCAGCTTCCAAAACTAAGAAATGACATATCAGTGGCTGCCTGGACAGTTCCCATTTTCTCTTCATACATTACAGCATCAATTTCAGCCGTTTGGCCCCATTTCTCTGACAGACATTGATTGTAGAGCAGGAATTATGAAGGACTTGCCTACCCTGTCTTGGTAGAGCTAGGCTGTCAACTTACCTGCTTCCAAGTTTTGTCCTGTTTGGACAGCATTCTATCTACAGTTGAAGCAAGGGATTTTTCTTGCTAAGAGATAGGCTTGCCACTAATTTAACCATCTCCAATTGGAGATTCTTTGATGCTCATCTTCTACTTGGAGTAGGATAGGGGGTGCTGTCAGGAGCTGACATGTCTCGATATCAAAAAAAATCTTAAGTTAAGAAAACATCTTTGAATACCATATTCTGCAGATCTCTTGAGGTTTTTGAAGACCACCTATCTATCTCTTATATTTGGATAAGCCAATGTTGCTTGTCTCTTAGCAACTTGACTTCTGATTAGCTTAGAAAATAACTGTGATAGACTGTCCTAGTACCTAACAAAATGGCATGCTTGAATGACTATTAGTTTGCATTTCTTAATTATCCTAAACAGTTTATGACAGTTGGTAGCAAAAGGCCAAAACTTCACATTTCATTTTTAAGCAATACCTAGGTATAATACCTTAAAAAGAGTTTACCTTAATTTTGTATCAATATACAAAGATCAATACCAGTGTGGCCAAATATAATCTTAATTTTGTATCATTATACAAAGATCATTACTGATGTAGCCCAATACAATCTTAAATTTGCATCAATATACAAAGATCAATACCAATTTAGCCAAATATAATCTTAATTTTGTATCAATATACAAAGGTATAAGGGCATATTCAATAATCTGTCCTTTATTCTTGATCATTCCTATATTATGTCTATGTCCCATTTTTTTCTCGTCTGTTCACCCCTACATAGGAGAGAAAGAGGATACAGAAAAGAAAAAGAGAGAAGTCCCTGGGTCTAACCTCCAAAACTTATTTAACAAGACCATTTAACAGCTTGTAATCTCTCCCCCTAAATAACAAGATTATCTATAACCCATCAAATTACCAAAGGGGGGAAAAACACCCACCCCACCTTCTGGAGATGGGATGCCGCTCTCTTAAAATGACTTCCTGCTGATTTGGGATGTAGTAAACCTGTTTGGGGCCCAAATAAGAATGGAAAAATGGTTGAAAATGTAAATAGAATCGTTTGATGTTCAGTCCTTTTGTGCTCAGCTATTTAAATGACCTAAGAAGTTTGTAGACAGAAGCTGAACTTCAGAGCTTTACTGAAGTTCTGGCTGGAGTAGTCTGTGGAGCTGAACAATCTTAGTGATTTTGAATTGTTGTGGTTGTAGACTTTTGAGGAAACAGCTATTGAGGAAGTCTGCAAGGCTGGATCATCTGGGCTACTTGTCTCTTCTTTGGTGTCTGATGTGTTTTCTTCTGAGGTTTCAATTGTCCATTTGTCCCTGGATTCCTTTGATGGATGCTTTAAATCTCTTGGAAAGATAAGAACAGAGCCCTGCCCTAATTCTGACTCTGGGACACTATCCTTTTTTTTTGGGGGGGGGGGTCAGGTAATATTTTTCCTGGAGCAAATTTGGCTTTTTGACAATATAAAAAGTATTAACTTTCAATTGAGATTAAAAAAGAAATTATTTTGATATTTTGGAACTAAACAAATCTTTAAGTGTGTATATTTTGAGATCTCAAAGAACAATTCGCTTTGAATTTCAGCATGCCTTTTGAGAGTAGCTTTTAAACTTAAATCTTTCCAAATCCTATGTGCCTGTCTCTGCATTTTAAGTATTGGGATCAAAGGCATGTGCTTCCCAACTGATGGGATTAAAGATGTGCTTCACCACCCCTGGATCAAAGTTTTTCTCTATTTAGAGCCTGCTTTGTGTCAGGCTGACCTTTTAACTCTGAGATCTGCAGGTTTCTGTCTCTAGTGTGTTGGGATTAAGGGTGTATCCTTCTCAAATGATGGGATTAAGGGTGTGTACCATCACCACTCCGTTCCTTGTAACTCTAGAATTTATAAGACCACTAACTCTATAGTGATCCTCCTGTCTCTGCTGGAGTTAAAGTCATGGGCTAACACCACGCATTTCATATATGTTACCTTAGCTCCAAATTTTTTTAACTCTTGGAGGTTCATAAAACCAGGTTGAACTGAAGTAACCATTAATTTATTTACAGTATTTTAAACTTCTTACCTGCTTTTTAATGCCAAACCATGAAAATATCCTTTATATCTAAGAAAAAAAACTTTTAAGCTGCTATCAAGTTTGTGTAAGCTATGTGGCCACCTTCAGTCTAACATTCTAATCTGAAATTAAGGCCATCTTCATTTCGTGCCAGGAAGGCAAGTATACCTTTGGTAAATTATAGTTTGAAACTTTTATATTGTATTTTTATTATATTTTTAAAGATTATTAACTCTTTTCTTAAAAAAGTATTATTTTGTTTTCTCAAGCTACTTCTAGAACATAGTTTCCTCCCTCCTGGCCCCTCCCTCCCTCCTTCCGTCCCTCCTTCCCTCCCTCTTTGTTCCTCTACTTGGTAGTCTCCTTCTCCTCAGATGAGGTGGGCCCTCACATATCATACTCCCTTAGATCTTCAGTCATGTGAGGGCCAAGAGTTTCTACTTGTACTGGGGCTTGAAATGGCACACCATCTAGGGTAAGGTGTTCCACTAACCTGCAGTAGATTCCATGACTCACTAGTGGGTGAAAATTTTCCTAGGATAGATATGCTATATTCCTATCTATTTAGGTTGTGAGTTGTAGGATAGTTATCCTGTGATGTATGGTTAATATCCATTTATAAGAGAGTACATACCATGTTTATCTTTCTGGGACTGAGTCAGCTCACTTAGGATGAGCCTTTCTAGCTCCATCCATTTGGTTTTGAATTGCATGATTTTCTCATTTCTGTGTAGTATTCCATTGTATAAATGTACCACAGTTTTTTTTTTTAATCCATTCTTCAGTTGAAGGACATCTGGGTTGCTTCCAGTTTCTGGCTATTACAAATAAAAGTGCTATGAACATTGTTGAGGCAATGTCTTTGTGTTTTCATTGCCCAGGAAGGGTATGGCTAGGTCTTGAGGTAGAATTATTCCCAATTTTCTAAGATATCTTCAGATTGATTTCCAAAGTGGTTGCACACGTTTGCACTCCCACCAGCACTGGGGGAGTGTTCCTCTTTCTCCACATCCTCGCCAGCATGTACTATCATTTGAGTTTTTGATCTTAGCCATTCTGACAGGTGTGAGATGGAATCTGAGTTGTTTTAAGTTGCATTTCCCTGATGACCAAAGATGTTGAACATTTCCTCAAATGCCTCTTGGCCTTTAGAGATTCCTCTTCTGTGAATTCTTGGTTTAGCTCTGTACCCCATTTATTGATGGGGTTATTTGATTTTTTGTTGTTTAATTTCTTCAGTTCTTTATATATTTTGGATATTAGCCCTCTGTCAGATGTTGGGTTGGTGAAGATCCTTTCCCAGTCTATAGGCTGCCGTTTTGTTCTAAGGACAGTGTCCTTTGCCTTACAGAAGCTTTTCAACTTCATAAGGTCCCATTTATTGATTGTTTGTTTTAGTGCCTGAGCTATTGGTGTTCTGTCCAGGAAGTTGCTACCAGTGCCAATGAGTTCCAGGCTTTTCCCCACTTCTCCTCTATTAATGTTAGTGTGTCTTTCCATCTTCTGATATCTTCTTAAATTTCTTTCTTCAGGGACTTAAAGTTCTTATCATACAGGTCTTTCACTTGCTTGGTTAGAGTTACCCCCAGGTATTTAATATTATTTGTGGCTATTGTGAAGGGTGTTGATTCTCTTATTTCTTTCTCAGCCCATTTATCTTTTGTGTAAAGAAGGACTACTGATTTTTTTGAATTGATTTTGTATCCAGCCACCTTGCTGAAGGAGTTTATCAGCTGTAGGAGTTCTCTGTTGGAATTTTTGGGGTCTCTCATGTGTACTATCATATCATCTGCAAATAGGGATACTTTGACTTCTTCCTTTCTGTTGAGGGAAGGTCTAATATTGTTTCTGATACATTGAATTCAATGCTGAGATCTGGTTACCACCCCTTCTGAGGCATTCTCTTGATTGGTTAATAAAAGTCACTTATGGCCAATTAGCTGGGCAGAAAAAGTATAGGAAGGCAGGACTTCCTGAGATCAGAACAGGAACTCTGGGCACACACAGAGAGAGACTCTCTCTCTTTCTGCTGGGAGACACAGAAGGAGATAGACATCTGGAGAATGCTGGAAGGTAATCGCAGGCACATGGTGGTTTGGGATCAGGGGATCTGGGTTAATTTAGAGTAGCTAATTGAGAGTCTGCCCAGCAAAGGGCTAAGCATTAAAACATTAAAGGGTCTTGGTGTATTTAATTATTGGGGAAAGACTGCGGTGGCTTATAGGCCCTCAGTCCAAGCAGTCCCGGGCCGTAGGGATTCCAGACTCTCCTGGGGCCCAGGTGAAGCTGCCACCAAGCTGCTGGTAATTCTACTGACCTAATATAACAACTTATATTAACAGAGTTTAGGTTACAGGTGGTGTAGGCTACCCTTGGTCCTGAGGCTTTTTCTCCAGGATAAATTAGGCAACCGGTTAAGGCATGTGGGGAGGGCCCCCCTGCTCCTCTGCCAAGCCAGCTGCTCTGCTGGCCTAATCTTACAGTTTATATTACTAATAACTACATAAATTAATTTATTTGCAGTTTCACCTTTCCAATTTGTATCCCCTTGATCTCCCTTTTTGCATCCATGTTCATAAGGGAAATTGGTTTGAAATTTTCTTTTTCCGTTGGGTCTTTGTGAGGTTTAGGTATCAGGGTGACTGTGGCCTCATAGAATGTGTTTAGCAATATTCCTTTTGTTTCTATGTTGTGGAAGAGTTTGAAGAATATTAGTGTTAGCTCTTCCTTGAATGTCTTGTAGAATTCTGTGCTGAAACCATCTGGGCCTGGGCTTTTTTTGGTTGGAAGATTTCTAATGACTTCTTCTATTTCTTTAAGGGTTATAGGACTGTTTAATTTGTTTACCTGTTCTTGATTTAACCTTGGTAGGTGGAATCTATCAAGAAAATTGTCCATTTCATTTAGATTTTCCAATTTTGTGGAGTACACGTTTTTGAAATAGGACTTAACGATTCTTTGGATTTCCTCAATGTCTGTTGTTATTTCCCCCTTTTCATTTCTGATTTTGTTGATTTGGGTATTTCCCTCTGCCTTTTAGTTAGTTAAGCTAAGGGCCTGTCTATTTTGTTGATTTTCTCAAAGAACCAACTCTTGGTTTTGTTGATTCTTTGTATTGTTCTTTTTGTTTCTAAGTTGTTGATTTCAGACTCGAGTTTGATAATTTCCTCTCATCTGCTCCTCTTGGGAGTGTTTGCTTCTTTTTGTTCCAGCTCCTTTGGGTGTGCTTTTAGGTGGCTAGTATGGGAACTCTCCAGTTTCTTTTTAAAGGCACTTAGTGCTATAAACTTTCCTCTTAGCACTGCTTTCAATGTGTCCCATAAGTTTGGGTATGTTGTGCCTTCATTTTCATTTAGTTCTAAGAAGACTTTAATTTCTTTTTTTTATTTCTTCCCTGACCCAGAGGTCATTGAGTAGGGAGTTGTTCAGTTTCCATGTTTTTTCAGGCTCTCTGTTGTTTTTATTATTTTTGAAGTCTAGCTTTATTCCATGATGGTCTGATAAGTTACAAGGAGTAATTTCAATTTTCCTGTATCTGTTGAGGCTTGCTTTGTGACTGACTATATGATCAATTTTGGAGAAGGTCAATTTTGAGGTGCCAAGAAGAAAGTGTATTCTTTTGTTTTG
The DNA here is from genome assembly GCA_907164525.1 of Lophiomys imhausi. NCBI lineage: Eukaryota > Metazoa > Chordata > Mammalia > Rodentia > Muridae > Lophiomys > Lophiomys imhausi. The sequence continues at coordinate 82,816 of CAJQZJ010031887.1, read as the reverse complement.
GGGTGAAATGTTCTGTAGATATCAATTAGGTCCATTTGATTCATGACATCTGTGAGTTTCATTATTTCTGTTTGTTTTCTGCATTGTTGATCTGTCCAGTGGTCAGAGTGGTGTGCTGAAGTCTCCCACTATTAGTGTGTGAGGTTCAATGTGGGATTTGAACTTCAGTAGTGTTTTTTTTTTAATGAATGTGGGTTGTCTTACATTTGGGGCATAGATGTTCAGTATTGAGATTTCATGTTGGTGTATTTTTCCTTTGATGAGTATGTAGTGTCCTTCCCCATCTCTTTTGATTAATGTTGGTTGAAAGTCCAATTTATTGCATACTAGAATGGCCACTCCAGCTTGTTTCTTGGTATATCTTTTCCAGCCCTTTACTTGGAGATAATGCTTATCTTTTTTGCTGAGGTGTGTTTCTTGCAAGCAGCAGAATGTGGGATTCTGTCTTCACATCCATTCTACTAGCCTGTGTCTTTTTATTGGGGAATTGAATCCATTGATGTTGAGAGATATTAATGAGCAGTGATTGCTACTTCCTGCCTCCTTGGTGTTGGTGAAAATAGTGTGTGAGTGAGCTTCTCTTCTTTTGGTTTTGCTGCAGGCATGCTATTTGCTTCCTGTTTTTCTTGTGCATAGTTAACTTCTTTGGGTTGGAGTTTTCCTTCCAACATCTTCTGTAGAGCTGGGTTTGTGCATAGATATTGTTTGAATTTAGCTTTGTCATGGAATATCTTGTTTTCTCCATCTATGTTGATTGACAATTTTGCTGGGAATAGTAGTCTGGCCTGTCATTTGTAGTTTTTTAGGGTCTGTAAGACATCTGTCCAGGCCCTATGGCTTTTAGCATCTCTTGTTTTCTCCATCTATGTTGATTGACAATTTTGCTGGGAATAGTAGTCTGGCCTGGCATTTGTAGTTTTTTAGGGTCTGTAAGACATCTGTCCAGGCCCTATGGCTTTTAGCATCTCTGAAGAAAAGTCAGGTGTGATTCTGATAGGTTTGCCATTATATGTTACTTGACCCTTTTCCCTAGCAGCTTTTAATATTCTTTCTTTATTCTGTACATTTAGTGTTTTGATTATTATGTAGCGGGAAGATTTTCTTTTCTGGTCTAATCTATTTGGAGTTCTGTAAGCTTCTTGTACAGTTATAGGCATCTCTATTTTTAGATTTGGGAAATTCTCTTCAATGATTTTGTTGAAGACATTTTCTGGTTCATAGAGCTGGGGAATCTTCTCTCTCTTTTATTCCTATTATTCTGAGATTTCGTCTTTTCATTGTGTCCTTGATTTCCTGAAGGTTTTGTGTCAGGACTTTTTTAGAGTTGACATTTACTTTGACAGATGTATCCATTTCTTCAATTTTATCCTCTGTGCCTGAAATTCTTTCTTCCATCTCTTGTATTCTGTTGGTGATGCTAGTGTCTGTAGTTCTTATTCTTTTCTCAAGGTTTTATGATGTCTCTATGTTCTATGGATGTCTCAGATTGGATTTTCTTCATTGCTTCAACTTCCCTTTTCAGGTCTTCCATTCCTTTAAGCACTTTATTCATTTCCATCACCTCCTTTGCAGTACTTTGTTGTTGCTCTCTGAGGTATTTGATTTCCTCCCTTAGGCCTTCTATTATTAATATAAGCGTAGGATTAAGGTCATTTTCCTTTGTTTTGATCCTGTTAAAATGTCCAGAGTTGTCTGTAGCATTATTGCTAGGTTCTGGAGACATCATTTCCCAAATCTAAAAAAAGAGATGCCTATAACTGTACAAGAAGCTTACAGAACTCCAAATAGATTAGACCAGAAAAAAAATATATTTTTTTACTGTGTTCTTACACTGACCTTTTGTCATCTGATTGACCCTGGCATTGTCTGTTTGCTTCTTTTGTCAGTTGACCTTGGTGCTCAGGAAAACTCCCTGCTCCTGGGGTTGGGGGTTGGCTGATCCTGAGATCCTGGTGTCCACCTCCAGATGGTGGGCAGGTTCCTGTAATAGGCTGGTTCTCAGAGAGGAGAGTGACTGCTGCTCTCCTCAACTGGTTGTGACCCAATTGGACCAATATACAGGGGATTGGAGTCAGGAGGGGGCTATTCTCTGAGGATCTGGGACCTGGCAGGTCTCCTCAGAAAGGCAGGTAGAGTTGTGATTGGGCCTGTGTTCTCCCCTCACTGACACAATCGATCTGGTTCAGCAGCTAAGCTGACCATGCAGGCAGAGAGCTCCACCCAAGATGGGTGCCGGCCTCAGTGTGCCTGTTGCTGACTGCCTCAAATGCTTGGGTGCTAGGGTGAGTGACCTGCCCCAATATTTGTGGAGAACACACAATCGCTGGCTCTGTTTGCAGTCAGTCTTGGTTCCTAATTGCTTTGCTGTGACTGGGTTAGGTCTCTGCCTCTCAGTTACAGTGCATAATCTGCCACCATGTTGGAAAATCAGGGTGTGGGGGGGAATCTTACTTACCTTTGTTCTTGTGGTCCGGCTGTTTTTCCCTCTTGGGTGTACAGGTCCGTGTGCAGGCTGGATATCAGGCAGACAGGTGGGGCTGCTAATCTGTGGCTGGAGCCATGGGCTAATCTGTTCATGGGCTAGATCTGCTCTTGCTAGCGCTCCTCTCCAGATGGGTGACTGAGCTGGCTGGTCTCAGGGGCGTGTTCCTGGGAACTGTGTGAGCTGTTTTACCTGGTGACCAGTCTCAGTGTTCGCAGTGGGAATTCAGACACCGTCTGTGTTTCACAGTTGGCTAGGGGACCTCACATTCATTCCATAGTGACTAATCTCATTCACCTACTACTCAGATACAATGCTCTATGGTTGGCACCATCTTGGATCTCCCCTGACTTTGTTACTTGTTATTGAGACACTTTGCCCTAGTGGTGCTGCCATGTAGGCTCCCAGTGTATGAGGAGGCTCTTAGTCCTCATATTACTGCTGAACTGGGGCAGGGAACTGATATGTAGGGACACTCCACTCAAGAGGAGTGGGATGGAAGGGATAGGGGATAGAGGGTAGGAGGGCAGGACTGGGAGGGGTGGAAAGAGGGCACTGTGATGGAGGTGTAACCTAAAGAAATAAATAAACATTAAAAAAGAGTACTGATTTTGAAAACTAATAAAACTCACACACACACAAAACAATAGCTTGCAAAACATTCTCCTTTCCTTCTGAAGGTTTTTTGATGCATTGTTATCATTAACTAGTCTTTTATTATTAAACTTAAATGTCCAATTGAGACAAACAATACTGAGACTGTTCTTCCACCACTGATTAAGACTGGGGTGGGAAGTGTTAGGGATAATATTCATTTAGCCTTCTGAGCTTTCTGGGCAGACTTGGTGACTTTGCCAGCTATAGCAATCTTCTTGTCCACAGCTTTGATGACACCCATAGCAACTGTCTGCCTCATGTCATGAACAGCAAAACGACCCATTGGAGGAGAGTCAGAGAAGCTCTTGACACTCATGGACTTGCCAGAGACCATATCAACAATGGCTACATTACCAGACTCCAAGAATTTAGGGCCATCTTCCAGCTTCTTGCCAGAATGACAATCAATCTTTTCTTTAAGCTCAGTAAACTTGCATGCTACATGAGCTGTGTGAAAATCCAGTACAGGAGCATAGCCATTGCTGATTTGGCCTGGATGATTCAGGATAATCACCTCAGCAGGGAAGCCAGCTGCTTTCATTGGTGGGTCATTTTTGCTGTCACCAGCAACTTTCTCCTGTCTAACATCTTTGATGGACATATTCTTTACACTGAAGATCACATTGTCCCCAAGGAACATCTTCACTCAGTGCTTTATGGTGTATTTCAACAGGCTTGACTTCTGTTGTGACAATGACTGGAGTAAAGGTAACCACAATGCCAGGTTTAAGAACACAAGTCTCCACTCAGCCCACAGGAACTATCCCAATACCACCAATTTTAAAGACATCCTGGAAGGGCAGTGGCAGAGGCTTGTCAGTTGGACGAGTTCATGGCAGGATACAACCCAAACTTCCAGCAGTGTGGTGCCACTGGCACTGCCATTTTTGCGGGTGACTTTCCATCCCTTGAACCAAGGCATATCAGCACTTGGCTCCAGCATGCTGTCATCATTCCAACAAGAAATTGGCACAAATGCTACTGTGTCAGAGTTGTAGCCAATTTTCTTAATGTAGGTGCTGACTTCCTTAACAATGTCCTCATATCGCTTCTGGCTATAGGGTGGCTGGGTGGAATCCATTTTGTTGACACCAACAATTAGCTGTTTCACACACAGGGTGCAAGCCAGAAAGGCATGCTCACAGGTCTGCCCATTCTTGGAGATACCAGCTTCAAATTCACCAACACCCACAGCAACAATCAGGACAGCACAATTGGCCTGACATATGCCTGTAATCATGTTTTTGATGAAGTCTTTGTGTCCTGGAGCATCAATGATAGTCATGTAATATTTACTGGTTTCAAATTTCCACAGAGAGATATCAATAGTGATACTAAACTTATGTTCAGCTTTCAGTTTGTCCAAGACTCAGGCATACTTGCAGGAGCCTTTTCCCATCTCGGCAGCCTCCTTTTTGAACTTCTCGATGGTTCACTTGTTGATTCCACCACATTTGTAGATCAGGTGGCTGGATGTGGTGGACTTGCCCAAATCTACATGTCCAATGACAATGATGTTGATGTGAGTATTTTCCTTTCCTATTTTGCATTTGAATTAGAGGTGCTTTTTACAATATCTGTGTTCTGACAGCAAACCCATTGGGAAAAAGGCAAAAATTGAGAGTATTATATGAATGCATTATTTGTTGGTCCTTAGTCAATATTATAAATTACATGCAGTATTTCCTTAAAGTTATTGTTTATGATCCTACAGAATACAGCATGTTTGTTTGTATTTAACTTAAAATATACATATTAAATCAGTAATGGGGCTGGAGAGATGGCTCAGCGGTTAAGAGCACTGGCTGCTCTTCCAGAGGTCATGAGTTCAATTCCCAGCAACCACATGGTGGCTCACAACCATCCATAATGAAATCTGGTGCCCTCTTCAGGCCTGCAGATATACCTGCAGACAGAACACTGTAAATCAGTAATGGTGATGAGACCATGGTGGTTGCTCCAATTTGAGACCTCATCAACAGTGTATCCCTGTCAGGATTTCCTATTGGTTCCTTTGGGTGTTTTCTTTCTTTCTTTCTTTCTTTCTTTCTTTCTTTCTTTCTTTCTTTCTTTCTTTCTTCCTTCCTTCCTTCCTTCCTTCCTTCCTTCCTTCCTTCTATAAAATAAGGTAAGATGAAACCTCAAAGTTGTTTTTACTTACACTTGCTAGGGATGATGAACATATTTTTGGAGATATTTCTTAGTCACTTTTTGTTCTTTTAAGAATTATCTGCTGCAGAATGTGGCATTCAAAGATGTTTTCTTAACTTAAGATTTTTTGATATCGAGACATGTCAGCTCCGAACAGCACCCCCTATTCTACTCCAAGTAGAAGATGAGCATCGAAGAATCTCCAGTGGGAGATGATTGAATTGGTGGTAAGCCTTTCTCTTGGCAAGAAAAACCCCTTGCTTCAACTGTAGACAGACTTCTGTCCAAAAAGGACAAAACTTGGAAGCAGATAAGTCGACAGCCTAGCTCTGCCAAGACAGGGTAGGCAAGTCCTTCATAATTCCTGCTCTACAATCAATGTCTGTCAGAGAAACGGGGCCAAATGGCTGAAGATCGATGCTGTAATGTATGGAGAGAAAATGGGAACTGTCGAGGCAGCCACTGGTATGTCATTTCTTAGTTTTGGAAGCTGCAGGCCCTGCACTTCCTATATAATCAGATATATTTATCCCTCTCAGGTCTCTGAGGTGGTTGAAGAATAGATAGTTAGAGTCTCATAGTTAAATTTTGAGTTGTTTAGGAATCAAGAGGGCATTCTGGATCTAAGAAGATATTTTTAAAATTATGAGGCAAGTTAGTATGAAAGCTGAGTTAGATATAGAACTTTAAACTCATGGAGATGGTTAGATAGTAGAATGTTAAAGTCAGGTGCCAAATACATATGGACTGGACATTGGGAATGTATGCTAAGCCATATAACTCTTATAATTGTGGCCTATTTATTTCTGTTGTTTTGTATTGTATTTATAGTTATAAGAAAAAGAACCATTTTTTGGACTGAAAGGGAGAGCTGTTGGGGGGAAAAGGAAATACCTTAAACTAAAAAAAGAAGGGAAGAGGATGGGTTGAGGGGGAGGAGGGTGGAAGGGTGGGACTGGAGGGGGGAGTAGGGAAGGGATTGTGATTGAGATGTAACTTGAAGAAACAAAAATAAATTATTAAAAAAAAGAATTATCTGTTTAGGTCCCAAGCCAATAGGTCATTTGAGTTTTTTTTTTTTTTTTTGGTTTTTCGAGACAGGGTTTCTCTGAATATCTCTGGCTGTCCTGGGCTCGCTTTGTAGACCAGGCTGGCCTCGAACTCACAAAGATCCGCCTGCCTCTGCCTCCCAAGTGCTGGGATTAAAGGCGTGCGCCACCACCGCCCGGCTTTGAGTTTTTTATATATTCTACATGTTATTATTTTGTCAGATATATAGCTGGTGAATGTTCTTTACCATTCTGTGGGCTTCCTTTTCACCCAAATGATTGTTTATCTGAACAGAGAGAGCCTTTTAGTTTTATGAAGACCCATTTTTCAATTGTTGGCATTAATTCTTGGGAAAATGGAATTCCTTTCAGCAAGTCTTTTCCTACATTTATATTGTATAGGGCACTGCCTATATCTTATTCCAGAAATTTCAGTGATTCAGTGTGCCTATTTAGGCATTTACCCATTTGAAGTTAGTTTTAGTGGAAGGTAATAGATAGGGGTCTAATTTCTGCATGTGGACATCCATTTTCCCCAGCACCATTTATGGAAGATGCTTGCCTTTCTCCAACTTACATTTTTGGCATCTTTTTTTTCAAATATTGAATGGCTGTAGTTATATGTACTCATGATTGAGGCTTCAATTTTATTTCATTGGTCTACATGTCTGTTTTGATCTAGTGCCATATTTGTTTTAGTACTATGACTCTATAATGTATGTTAAGATATGGAATGGTAGAATTTCCAGCATTGTTCCATTTTTTCCTCCAAGACTCTTATGGCAGTTAGAGTCTTTTGTGTTTCCATATGAATTTGAGAAGTGGTAGTCTCCCATTTTTGTGAAGAATTGAGATGGGAATTTTGATTGGTATTGTATTGAATCTGTAAATTACTTTAGGTAAAATTGTTATTTTCACAATATAAATTCTATCAGCCAAAGCACGTGAAAGTGTCTTCCCATTAAACTGAAAACTCTCTACTCAATGACCACTGGGTCAGGGAACAAATAAAAAAGGAAATCAAAAACTTCCTAAAATCCAATAAAAATGAAGGCACAACATACCCAAACCTATGGGACACAATGAAAGCAGTGCCACAATAAAGTTCATAGTACTAAGTGCCTTCAAAATGAAAATTGTGACAGCATATTAGCAAGTTAACAGCAGAACTGGAAGTGATAGAAAAAAAAAAGTAAACACACCCAAGAGGAGCAGAGGACAGGAAATCATCAAACTCAAGGTTGAAATCAACAATTTAGAAACAAAAAGAACAAAGGATCAATGAAACCAAGAGTTGGTTCTTTGAAAAAAATGAACAAAATAGACAGACCCATAGCCAAACTAAGTAAAAGGCAGAGGAAAAATATCCAAATCAATAAAATCAGAAATGAAAAGGGAAGCCGGGCGGTGGTGGCGCACGCCTTTAATCCCAGCACTTGGGAGGCAGAGGCAGGCAGATCTTTGTGAGTTTGAGGCCAGCCTGGTCTACAAAGTGAGTCCAGGACAGCCAAGGATACACAGAGAAACCCTGTCTCGAAAAACCAAAAAAAAAAAAAGAAATGAAAAGGGAGAAATAACATCAGACATTGAAGAAATCCAAAGAATATTTAGGTCTTACTTCAAAAACCTGTATGCCACAAAATTTGAAAACCTAAGCAAAATGAACAATCTTCTTAATAGATTCCATCTACCAAAGTTAAATCAAAATTAGGTTAACAAATCAAACAGTCCTCTAATCCCTAAGGAAATAGAAGCAGTCATTAAAAGTCTCCCAACCAAAAAAAGCCCAGGGACAGATGGTTTCAGCACAGAATTCTACCAGACCTTCAAAGGAGAGCTAATACCAATACAATACTCTTCAAACTCTTCCACAAAATAGAAACAGAAGGAATACTACCAAACTCATTCTATGTGGCCACAGTTACCATGATACCTAAACCACACAAAGACACAACAAAGAAATAGAATTTCAGACCAATTTTCTCATTGAACATAGATGCAAAATTACTCAATAAAATACTTGGAAACAGAATCCAAGAACAAATCAATGGTATCATACACCATGATCAAGTAGGTTTCATCCCAGGAATGCAGGGGTGGTTCAACATATGAAAATCCATCAACATAATCCACCATATAAACAAGCTGAAAGAAAAAAACCAACATGATCATCTTGCTAGATGCTGAAAAATCATTTGACAAAATCCAACACCCCTTTATGCTAAAAGTCCTGGAGAGAGCTGGAATACAAGGACCATCCCTAGAAATAATAAAGGTGATATACAGCAAGCCAGTAGCCAACATAAAATTAAATGGAGAAAAACTTAAAGCATTTCCCCTAAAATCAGGGACAAGGCAAGGATGCCCAATCTTCCCACATTTCAACATAGTACTTGAAGTTCTAGCTAGAGCAATAAGACAACTAAAGGAGATCAAGGGAATACAAATTGGAAAGGAAGAAATCCAAGTATCCTTATTCAAGATGATATGATAGTATAGTATACATAAGGGACCCCAAAAATTCCACCAGAGAACTCCTACAGCTGATAATAAATACTTTCAGCTAGGGGGCTGGATACAAAATTCAAAAAAATCAGTATCCCTTCTTTATACAAAAGATAAATGAGCTGAGAAAGAAATCAGGGAAACAACACCCTTCACAACAACCCCAAACAATCTAAAATACCAGGAGGTAACTCTAACAAAGCAAGTGAAAGACCTATATGACAGGAACTTCACGTCCTTGAAAAAAGAAATTGAAGAGGCCATCAGAAGATAGAAAGATCTCCCATGCTCATGGATAGGTAGGATCAACATAAAAATGGCCATTCTACCAAAAGCAATATACAGATTCAATGCAATTCCTATCAAAATACCAACACAATTCTTCATAGACCTTGAAAGAACAATTCTCAACTTCATATGGAATAATAGAAAACCAGAACAGCTAAATCAATCCTGTATAATAAAAAAATCATCTGGAGGTATCACCATCCCAGATTACAAGGTATTCTACAGAACAATAGTAATAAAAACAGCATGGCACTGGTACAGAAACAGACCAATTAATCAATGGAATCAAATCGAAGACTCAGAAAGAAACACACACCTATGGTCACTTACTTTTTGACAAAGATGCCAAAACCATACAATGGAAAAAGAAGCACATCTTCAACAAATGGTGCTGGTGTAACTGGATGTCAACATGTAAAGGAATGCAAATAGACCCATATTTATCACCTTTGACAAAACTTAAGTCCAAGTGGGTCAAAGACCTTAACATAAAACCAGACACACTAAATATAATAGAGGCGAAAGTGGGGAAAAGCCTTGAACTCATTGGCACAGGTGACAACTTTCTGAACAGAGCACCAGTAGCTCAGGCTCTAAGACCAACAATAAATGGAATCTTATGAAACTGAAAATCTTCTGTAAGTCAAAAGACACTGTCATTAGAACAAAACAGCAGTCTACAGACTGGAAGAAGATCTTTATCAACCTCACATCTGACAGAGGGGTATATCCATAATTTATAAAGAACTCAAGACATTAAACACCAAGGAAACAAATAATCCAATCAAAAAATGAGGTACAGAGCTAAATCAAGAATTCACAGAAGTGGAATCTCTAATGTCTGAAGAGACACTTGAAGAAATGTTCAACATCCTTAATCATGAGAGAAATGAAACTCTAGATGACTCTGAGATTCCATCTCACACCTGTCAGAATGGCTAAGATCAAAAACTTAAATGACAGCACATGCTGTGGAGAAAGGGGAACATTCCTCCATTGTTGGTAGGAGAGCAAACATGTACAACCGCTATGAAAATCAGTCTGGGGATATCTTAGAACACTTGGAATAGCTCTACCTCAAGACCCAGGCATATCACTCCTTGGCATACATCCAGAACATTCCTCAGCAAACCACAAGGACATCTCCTCAACTATGTTCATGGAAGCTTTATTTGTAATAGCTAGATACTAGAAACAACCCAGATGTCCCTCAACTGGGGAATGGATAAAACAAAACAAGACAAAACAAAACTGTTGTACATTTACACAATGGAATACTACTCAGCTATCAGAAACAAGGAAATCATGCAATTTGCTACCAAATGGATGGAACTACAAATGCTCATCTTAAGTGAGCTAACCCAGACTCAGAAAGATGCTCATGGCATCTATTCACTTATAACTGGATTTTAGCCATATAGTACAGGATAAGTATCCTACAACCAACAGACTGAAAGGAACAGGAACATCAACTTTGTTACTTGTTCGTAGGACACTTTGCCCTAGTAGAGCTACCATGTATATCCCTAGTGCAAGAGGAAGTTCTTAGTTCTCATGTGACAAATGAACTGAGGTGGGCTGAGATGTGGAGGCACCCCACGTCGTAGGAGTAGTATAGATGGGATAAGGGTATAGAGGGTGAGAGTGTGGGACCAAGAAGTGTTGAGGGAGGTCGCTGTGATGGTGATGTAACTTGAAGTAATAAATAAACATAATAAAAAACAGAATGACAGAAGGTATCACTAACTCCATTTGAAGTTGTACAACAGAGTTATCGTAATAAAAATAGTATGGTATTGGAACAAAAATAGACACATTGATTGATGGAATCAAATTGAAGATCCAGACATAATCCCACAAGCCTACAGATTCCCAATTTTCAATTTAAAAAAAGCTAGAAAAACATACTGGAAGAAAATCTGCATGTTCAAAAAATGATGTTTGTGAAACTGGATGGTTGCATGTAGAAGAGTCCAAATAGATCTGTACTTATTACCCTGAACAAAATTCATCTCCAAATGGATTAAAGACCTAAACATAAAACAAGATACACTGAACCTCATAGATGAAAAAGTGGAGAATATCCTTGAACTCATTGGTATAGGAAAAGACTTTCTGAATAGAGCACCATTAGCACAGGCATTAAGATCAATACTTAATAAATGAAACTTCATGAAACTTAGAATCTTCTGCAAAGCAAAGGACACTTCATTCACACAAAGTGACAGCCTACAGAATGGGATAGGATTTTTACTAAGTACACAATCAAAAGAGAGATAATATTCAAAATATGTAAAGAACTAAAAAAGAGGAGGTCTAGAAAACAAATAACCCAATTAAAAAAGTGGGGCACAGATCTAAACAGAATTCTCAATAGAGGAAACAAATGGCTGAAGACATTTGAAGAAATGGTCAATATCTTTATCCATCAGGGATATGCAAATCAAAATTACTTTGAGATTTCATCTTACATCAGTCAAAATGACTAAGATCAATAAAACAAGTGACATGTTGGCAAGGATGTGGAGAAAGGAGAGCACTCATCCATTTCTGGTGGTAGTAGAAGCTCATAGAGCCATTATAGAAATCAGTGTGGCACTTCCTCAGGAATATAGGAATTTATCTACCTCAAGATCTAGCTGTATCACTCATGGGTGTATATATCCAAAGGACACTGTGGAATATATCCACAGAGACTCTTGCTTAATCATGTTCATTGCTGGTCTATTCATAATAACCAAAAATTGGGAACAATCTTGATGTCCCTTAATAGAAGAATGGATAAAAAAGGTACATTTATGAAAACTGCAAATTAATTAATTAAAGTAGTTATTAATAAGTATAAACTGTAATATTAGGCCGGCAGAGTGGCCGGCGGAGTAGCCGGCAGCTTGGCAGAGGAGCAGGCAGCCTGGCCTGAGTGCCATAACCGGTTGCCTAACTTATCCTGGAGAAAGAGCCCCGGGACCAAAGGTGGCCTACACCACCTATAACCTAAACTCTGTTAATTAATATGTTGTTATATTAAGCCGGTAGAATTACCGGCGGGTTGGCGGGAGATTCGCCTGGACTCAAAGGGAGTCTGGGAATCTGACAGCCCAGGACTGCTTGGACTGAGGGCCTATAAGCCGCCACAGTCTTTTCTCCAATAATTAAACACACCAAGACCTTTTAATATTTTAACGCTTAGCCCTTAGCTGGGCAGACTCTCAATTAGCTACTCTAAGTTAACCCCAAACCAACATGTGCCTGTGAGTACCTTCCAGACTTCTCCAGACGTCTGTCTCCTTCTGTGTCTCCTGGCGGAAAGGAGAGTCTCTGTGTGTGCGGAATTCCTGCTGATCTGAGGAAGTCCCGCCTTCCTATACTCTTTCTGCCCAGCTAATTGGCCATTAGAGACTTTTATTAACCAATTAAGAGAATGCCTCAGAAGGGGGGATAACCAGATCTCAGCATTGAATTCAATGTATCAGAAACAATATTAGACCTTCTCTCAACACATTTACCCAATTGATTATTACTAACTCATTAAAAAAATGAAATCATTAAAATCTAAGGTAAATTGTTGGAACTCAAAAAACTATTCTGAGTGAGTTAACTCAGACCCAGAAAGACAAATACGGTATGTATCCACTTACCCGTGGATATTAGTTCTTAATTCACTGATAAGTTACAATGCATAAAATCAAAGAAGTTAAGTATAAAGTAAGAGAGAACAGATAGATCTCTTCAGGAAAGAGAAAGAGAATAGATAGTTATGGGGAGCTAGAACAGGAGGATCAAGTGGAGAACGGGAGAGGTGAGGATGATGAAGAAGAGACTATAGGAGACAACTAAAATTAAGAGTAATTTGAAGGGTAATATGGAAACTTAATATAGTAGAAACTTCCTAAAATATATACTTATATGAAGGCAATCTAAATCAAATTGCCAAATAATGGGGGAGAAAGGGTCTCAACCTGCCATCTCTTGTTACCAAATGAAGATTTCATTACTGGATCGAGTGACATCCAATTGAGTTGTTAGCCAAAAGGGTCTCATGGGAATTTTCAAACAACTCAGGCTGTTGCTAAGACTATATTACTCTACATAAACTGATGGCAAGGCTCCATTGTTGAAGACAATACCTACACAACTAAGTGAAGATAGAGAAGTCAAGCTGGTACCTACATAGAGCCTTCCCCCTTATGTTCTAAGATCTTTGGTACAGGATGGTACTCTGCATGATACCATAAGAGAAACATAAACACTAACCCAGCCACGAACTCTTTGATCTACAATAGGATCCTTTCTGCAAGACATGTTAGCGCAAAGATGGCACAATGCTTATGGGACTAACCAACCAATATCTGATTTGTCTTAAGGAATAATCTATGAGATGGAACTAATATCAGACACTGCTTGGGTAACCAAGAACCAGAGACTAGACAGTTCAGGACATAGGTGAAAACCATATACTACTATTCTAAAAATAAAGAGTATCAATAAATAATTCCTAATGGCATTCCATTGTTTTAGAAAATTAAAATATCCCAGTCATTTAATTTTTACCACTGATTACTCATGAGCCAGATGCTGTGATGAAAATATGATAGCTCAGAGAGACAGAGAAATCATCTAGCAGATCTTCCTATTCAGCAGAAAACCCTAGAAGAAAAAGGCCAGAGCTAAAAACCTAGATGAAGAAGTCTAGAAGGAGAAAATCCAAAGGGAGAAGAACTCTGACTCCTTCTCTGTGCAGTCTTAAATACCCATCAGCTCAATGTCCCTCATTTCTGTGTAATCCGTGCCGACTGGTTTCTTGCTCCACCTGTTGACCTAGGGTTAACTTTATTTATTCTGTGTACTGAAAACTCTTGGATTAAAGGTGGGTGCTTAGAGCTGAGCTGCACCATAACCATTTGTTTATAATAAAAAAAGTTCTAGGATTAAAGGCTGAGACATCCCACTATTAGACACAGGCTTTTACAGTTTCTTGGAGTTTACAACATGATCAAATATTCTACAACATTCTGCTATACTCATAGATCAGTGCCTTGCTCAGCCATCATCAGAGAAGCCTCCTCCTGCAGTAGATGGGAACACATAAAAAGACCTAGAGCTATACATTATATAGAAAATGAGAGACAAATGAATACTCAGCCCTAACTGGGATGTTTCCATTAAATCCTTCCCCTCAGGGCTCAGGGAACCTCTAGAAGTAGATGAACAAAGTGTGTAAGAACCAGATGCATGGAGGACACCAAGAAAAGAAGGTCCTTTAAATCAAAATGATCAAAGTTCATATGAATTCACAGAGACTGAAGCAGCATACACAGGATCTGTACCAGTAAATTCCTCATCTATGTATGCTGAAGACAAACCACCTCATTCTCCCAGGTTCACACCACCAACCAGAGTGGTGACGAAGAAATAATTTCTGAAACACAAAGTACTAATAAGAACACAAACAGCTACATTCGAAATAATAAAAAACAACAACAAAATCACTGTAGTCAACACACACACCTTTCAATAATGACTTTAAACGTTAATGGCCTTGATTCTCCAATCAAATGAAACATGTCAGCTGAACAGATTAAGAAACAAAATAAACCTTTCTATGGTTTATAAGGAATTCAGCTTTAAAGTTAGGTACCAATATAAAGTAGAAGTAAACTACTCTTATTTGCAGATGACAAAATATTTTATATCAAAGATTCCCAAAACTTAACCAGGAAACTTCTAGAACACTTTCAGGAATGCCACAAGATACAGAATCAACTCTCAAAGATCAATAGCTTTTTGACAAATTTGGATAAATGCACTGAGAAAACGATCATGGACATTCCCAGTATCGATACTCTCAACAAAAATTTTAAAAATCTGGGAATAACTCTAACCAAGGAGGTGAATGCTTTCTACAATGAAAACTTTAAATCTTAAGAGGGAGACTGAGATCCAGGTGTGGTGGTGCATGCCTTTAATCCCAGCAATGGGGAAGGCAAAGACAGGTGAATCTTAGTGAGTTCAGGGCCAGGCTGGTCTACCAAGTGAGTCCAAGATAGCCAGGGCTTGTTACAGAGAGAAACTCTGTCTCAAAAACAACAGAGATAGAGATAGAGATAGATAGATAGAGAGACAGAGAGAGAGAGAGAGAGAGAGAGAGAGAGGAGACCGAGGAAGACACTAGAAAATGGAAAGATATCCCATCCCCACTGATTGGATGAATCAATATTGTGAAATTAAGCATTCTACCAAAAAAAGGTGTTTATAGAGTCAATTCTGTTGAGGCATGCTTTAGCTCTTAGCATAACTGCAGCCATTTTTGTCTTCAGTCTCCATTTTAGTTATAAGATGAAATTACTCCATACTTTGTTATATTGTTACCTTGAAACTCTAAAGAATCCCAACTACAGCTCCACTTGGGGCCAATCAAATTAAAGGTTAGAAAAGCTTTGTCTAGCTAGTCAAAATGATGTAGTGCTGCCATCCCCTTGGTCCCTAGCTGGTTGTTACCTGGATGCAGTTTGTTTCATATACAAACCTGGTTGCTACCTGGATGTGGTTTGTTTCCTAGACCTGGTTAACTGGTTGTTATCTGGATATGGTTGTTCTTATAACAAAACAAAACAAAACAAAACAAAAAAAAATCCTGCCTTGGAAGCAGACTGACATCACAGTTAGGCTCTGAGACCTCTGTGACCCTGGTTGTGGTGGTTATGTACAGTTTTGGGGTGTGCGTTCAATGAACCATCAATATCTGAGATCAATGACTGAGTGGTTTGTGTGGCTATTCTTGGACTATAACATTTGGAGGCCTCTACTGAAATTGGAGTATAACAAATGCAATCATAACCAAACTGCTCATTTTATTCTTCACAGAAATAGAAAAACTCTCCTAGAACTCTTGATTCTACATGTATATAAAATATATAAAACAGAACTGAGAAAAAGAACAATGCTTGAGGGATTATGCTTCCAGATCTCAAGATACATTATAGAGCCACATTAACAAAATCAATATTTTACTGGCGCAAAACAGACATGTAGACCAATGGGTACAAACTGAAGTCCCAAAAATAAGTACACATAACTACTATGTAAGTGAAGGAACTCCAGGGTGTCAGTGGTTGTGGTAAGTGAAGGTAGCACATCTGTCTGGGACAAAACAGTTGAACCATCTGCTTCTACTATGGCTTACCCATCTAGCACAAGGTTTGTAAAAAAATACTTTGTCAGAGAATATGCTGTTCATAGCTAGGGTTTGACACTGTGTATTACAATGCTAAAATAGATATATAAATACTATACAGGCATGGAATCATGTCATTGGGAAGAGCTCACTAAAGAGGCCCTGCAAACCTGTCGTCATCCTACCTGAAACAAAATTTCTTACAATCATGACTAAAACGATATGAATGCATTTATTCAAACTCTCTTTAAGATTCATGATCATATTCATAATTGTTTGTCTTGTGCTTCATCTAAATGGCTTTTCTTGAAACCTATAGCAATAGGGTTTCTGGCTTCTGAAGGAGGCATTTTATCTTGGCATTTCATGTTTGTGTTTTGTTCTGGAACCTAGGTCTCTGAAGTCATGATGGTTTAAGTGTTTTTTTGATGTCAATAGGTGCTCTTATCTTTGTTGGGTGTGTGTCCTTTGGTTAATGATTTGACATGGACACAGGTAGAAGATAGGATGTATTGATATAGGATATGTTCTTCATTACTGGATACTGCCTTCTTAAATAAGAATCATTTTAAACAAACAATTGCCATCTATAATCACTTCATGTATCATACTACAACACCCATACACTCAGCCTTTTTGTGTGCCTTTTATGACTTATATACTTGAACAACTCATTTTCCACCTCATTCTATTCTTATCGGGTATATTGGTTCTATTCACTGTTTGCCTACTTTACAAAGATCAATTTAAGATTTGAAAAATTGTTTCTAGTCTCTATTATAAATTTTTCTTTGTATTACAATACTTTTATTAAGTGTCACAATTCAACAGAATTATTAGATATTTATTCATATTAACTCATTTAGCCTTTACTGTTTAATAAACATGGCTCCTGATTATTCATAAAAGAATTAAGTACTCAGTCTCTATCAAATTTCACAACTCTGAGTATAAATTGTCAGTAAACAAGATAAGTCCTGGACTTTTTGAAGTTTTGAGAACTTATGAGGGAAAGGAAAGTACAAACTAAAAGCCCAGTAGGGGCCTAATACTCTCTTTTCACCATTGTCTCCACTATATAATAATTAATATAATATAATTAATTAATAATTATATATACATATATATATAAAACGTAAATAATATTCTGTGATCCAGTTGTGTGTTTCCTAATAATAAAGATGCAACTTTACAATTCTCTCAGTGTTGGACAGATTTCAATGGTTTTCCATGGGTCTAGTGAATAAAACCCCCATTCCATGGAGCTCTGTTAGAGCTCTATATTCAGGGGTATAGAGATAGTCATCTACAAGAAGAAAAGCAATCATGTACCACTTGGGAAGGGTGTTGAAACAGATTTAGGCAAGAATCAGGATTTCAAATCCAGTAAAGTATGGAAGCTTAAGATCTCAGGAAAGTTGAAAAGCAAAGGAGAAATAGAATAGAAAAAGGGAGACCCTGAAATGAAATTTATTTTATATTTTAGAAATATGTTTGAGAACATTTGTAGAAAACAGTGACTTCTAAGAAGCATTGAATACACCTTTGATAATAAATGAGAGTAAAAATAAAATGTGAAGCCTCGGAAAATACCTCACAAGCTATCCAATTAACTGAGGTCTATTGATCCCAAAGGCACAGTGATGAGAGCTGGGAGGTCATTAGAGTCTAAATGATACACATTCAAGTAAGCATTCAATAAGTTGGTAGGAAACCAGTCTCAATCTTAGGGGACAAATTTGAGTCTTGATCTGTTCTGTTTTCTAGGCCAAGAGGAATGCCAATTACACAGGCATGCACTGTATCTAGAGAGAAGATATGTTTATCCTTAGGTTGCAACGGTCTGTGCTGGGGAAAGACCTCAGCCCTCCAGAAGTCTGGGACACAGGAATGCAATCTGAGCTTCAGCTTTGTGAGTCTAGGTGGAGTAGGCTGAGATCTCTTTGTAAGAATCAGTGCTCAACACTGCAATAGGCACACGCTGACTGGCGGCTCTGCTTCAGCCGCCGGAGATGAAGAAAAACATGGATTCTTACATCTCTCCGCTTGTATTCTTTCCTGCCTTCACGGGTACCTTCTGTTTGTTTTCCTTCGCAAATAAAAAGTTGCAAAACAATTAAAAAAATTAGTGGCAAGCCTATCTCTTGGCAAAAAAAACCAAAAAAACAAAACAAAACAAAACAAAACAAAAAAAAAAACCAAAAAAACCCCGTGCTTCAACTGCAGACAGACTGCTGTCCAAAAAGGACAAAACTTGGAAGCAGGTAAGTCGACAGCCTAGCTCTGCCAAGACACGGTAGCCAAGTCCTTCATAATTCCTGCTCTACAATCAATGTCTGTCAGAGAAATGGGGCCAAACAGCTGAAGATTGATGCTGTAATGTATGGAGAGAAAATGGGAACTGTTGAGGCAGCCACGGGTATGTCATTTCTTAGTTTTGGAAGCTGCAGGCCCTGCACTTCCTATATAATCAGATATATTTATCCCTCTCAGGTCTCTGAGGTTGTTGAAGAATAGATAGCTAGAGTCTCATAGTTAAATTTTGAGTTGTTTAGGAATCAAGAGGGCGTTCTGGATCTAAGAAGATGTTTTTAAAATTGTGATGCAAGTTAGTATGAAAGCTGAGTTAGATAGAGAACTTTAAACTCATGGAGATAGATAGTAGAATGTTAAAGTCAGGGGCCAAATACATATGGACTGGACATTGAGAATGTATGCTAAGCCATATAACTCTCAGAATTGTGGCCTATTTATTTCAGTTGTTTTGTACTGTATTTATTGTTATAAGAGAAAGAACCATTTGTTGGACTGAAAAAAAAAGAATTATGCATTCTGGGGGAAGGGTGAGAGGGTAGGAGGGTGGGGCTGGGAGGGGTGGAGGGAGAGGGCTGTGATGGAGATGTAACTTGAAGTAATAAATAAACATTAAAAAAACATATCAACCCCTAAGATTTAACAACAACAACAACAACAAATAAAAGAATCAGTGGTCAATGGGGAGCTGAAAAAGATGCTGGAACTGCTAGAGGGCTCTAGAGCCAAGCCCCCTCTGCCTTTTCCAGTGGCATCAGGAAAATCCACACAAGGAACAGCTCTGGGTGCTGCAGTGGTTCTGGCATTCAACAGTGTATGAACTGAAACCTGTACTGAATCCAGATTGCCAGAGTCTATAGCAGGGCATTCTGTAGCTTTTTACACTGAAGCTTCTGTTACCCACCAAACCAAGCTGCAGCTCCATGTGAACAGGGAAAAAGACAGTCAGAAGGAAGTGGCAGGTGCTTGGAGTGCCAATAATAGGTTTGCTGCTGGCTCTAGACAGGCTCAGTGACCTGGCTTGTCACTTCTTCTGGTCCAAGTGATATGTTTTCATGAGCCCCTGACTCAGTTGCTTCTCCAGGTTGCTGAAGGAAGGCAAGGATACCTTTGTGCCTGACCATGCATTGTGATTTTCAAAAGAGAACTACTTGAAAATAACACAACCATTAAGCTTCTTTAAAGATTATATATCCAAGCAAAAGGATGAGATCAAGCAGATCAACCACAGGGCCCTTAGTGATGGCACAATATGATGACATGTCCAGAGGCATGAAATGGTCCAGAAGACAGCTGAGAGGCAACAAAGAATTGATAATAAATTGTTTCTGACCCCAAAAGGAAAAGTTCTCTCACTGTCCACTTTCATCTAAGATATTTTCTATAATATTTTTAGTGCTGTTGAAACAAATGAATATATAATATATGAAATGTTAATACATAAGGAAAAAATCCATTATCATGTGTACACTGATAGTCATTCTCAGTGGTGTAAGGTGTAAAGAATAACTCTTGTGCCATTTAAAAAATAAAAAAGCTGCCGGGAGGTGGTGGCTCACACCTTTAATCCCAGCACTCGGGAGGCAGAGTCAGGTGGATCTTTGTGAGTTCAAGGCCAGCCTGGCCTACAAAGGGAGCCCAGGACAGCAAGGCTGTTACACAGAGAAACCCTGTCTCAAAAAACCAAAAAAAAAAGCCTCAACACAAATCACTTAATAATTGCATTTGTAATATCACCAAACTAGAGGAAAATCCAAGTCTTTCAATAGTGAAATTGTTACACAAAGAACAGTATAGACAAATATGTTTTACACAGATAACATGAAAATTTGATACTCTGAAACTCCAATATGCAGTAATTTAAATGAATGAATGAATGAATGAATGAATCAATCTATCTATCAATCAATCAGAACAAAGTAAACTTGAAAAGGTAATAAACAAGATTCAGTGGGCTAGAGAAGTTGACAGCAGATAAATTAAAATTTTTCTACTACTACTAATAGACAAACAATGGCATGGATAAATGAAAAAAGAAAAAAGTATCAAGACTTTCCTTTCTTAGAAAAAGGTATCTCATGTAGGGCCACCATGGTGTTGTATGACCAAGGAACAAAAGAATACCAAGATTAGACATATAAATAAATTCTACAGGAGCTGGAGAGGTGGCTCAGCGGTTAAGAGGACTGTCTGCTCTTCCAAAGGTCCTGAGTTCAATTCCCAGCAACCACATGGTGGCTCACAACCATCTATAATTGGATCTGGTGCCCTCTTCTGGACTGCAGGCATACATGCAGACAGAATACTGTATACATAATAAATAAATAAATAAAAATAAAAAAATTCTACAAATATAAAAAAAATATATAAATATTGTATTGTGACAGAAATTGAATAATAACTGCAAAAGCTTTGGCCAGAAAATTTTTCCTGGGGATAATGACAATTAGCATTCTGACTATTAAAAGTTGATAATATAGTACTTGGGATATAACAACCTGCCCAGGCTGGCATGAAGATTTTCTCTTTGTCTAATGCCCTTGAAACTGGAAGAGCCACCAGCCTGAGAACAAGCTGTCTTGCTTTGGCAAAATATGCCTCTACCTTGTTAAAAGTTGGGTTATGCTCAGGTGAACTCCAAAGGGTGGAGGAAAATCCCACAAGGAATCTGGGCTCTAGGAAATAGGCCCAGGGAGTATTGGGAGTTGAAATTAGGCCTACTATTTTGGGCTACAAATATCTCCTGGTGCTTGTAGACAGAAGGCCTGTCTCACCCAAAGACTGCCAATATTTACTAAAAAACTTCTTTAGAAAATAATTCCTAGGTTTGGACTGCCCTAGCTTTGGGGTGTAACAATGACCTGGCCTTCATGGCCAAAGTGTTTCAAAATCTGACAAATTAATGTTAATTGAAAATTACATTATGCACATATAGGCCACAGAGCTCAGGTCATCAGGTAAAAAGGAAAAATAAGACTCTTAAGGAGACTTTGATCACATTGGTTCTCCTGAAACTTGAAAACTTGGGCCAATCTCCTCCACTTTCCCCTGCTCGGGACAATAAGTTCTTTATCTGAGGGGCTTACTTTTTAAAATTTATGTTTAGAGAAATACCTCCTATCATCCCCAAACTCTAAGATGTTCCTCAAACAGAAATGTCTAAATACTCCCTTCTCAAGTCCTTTCAGACCTTGCAGGAAGCTCACCATATCACTGACCAGACTATAAAGGGAATCCTGCTATATTCTACCTCCAAACCTGTCCACCAGTTCCAGCCAGGAGACTTGGTTTGGATAAAGAAAATCCCTGCCCAGACCCTGAAACCTGTCTAGAAGGGACCCTACCCAGCCATCCTCACCACCCCAACTGCTGCCAAAATACCTAGTGTCAATCCTTTAAAAAAGGCCACAGAGGGCAATGGCAAGCAGGCTGTCACTTGAATTTCAGTCCCCTTAAAGATAAGACTGACCAGGGTTTACTAACATGGGATACACAATACCCATTAGCCCTAAACCTGGATATGGTAATTCAGAAAAACAGGAGATGGAAAACTATTACCTTTCAAGTGGATCTCTGCTCTCTTATGTCCATTCTAGGGATGGAACAATATGAGCCTAGGGGAGAGGGATCAGTAAATAAGCATGTGGAGAAGACTGGTTAGAAAAAGGCCTTTGGGTATTACAACTTTATGCATGCTCTGCCAAGGACACTGTACCTGCATCACATCCTTAAATTACCTGGCTTGCTTGTGTTAACAGTTTGGCTAAATGTGCCTCCTCCAACTCACTAGAAAGTTACACTTCCACTCTATGTGTACTTGTCTACATATACTCCCAGGTATATGCCTGGGGAAGAGGGGAGAGCTTATATTGGCTCTCACTGGATGATAATGGAGGCCAAACAGGTCCCAATTCTGGTCCTAATCCTAGTAGGGACAGGATAGTGCTTGCAACTGCCATAGGGCATTCAACCTTGATTGTTGGGAACCAAACATTTCAGTAACTCATTTTCCAGGTATTCTTAGACCTAGGCCATTTGGAGAATTCTATTTCCAGGCTAGAGAGCTAAGTTGACTCCCTTGCAGAAGTAGTCCTATAGAACTGGAGGTTGAATTCCCTTTTGTGAAACAGGGAGGACTTTGAATGGTGTTGGGAGAAACTGTCTTTTTCTACAATATCCAGTCACTAGTAATTACAGAAAACCTTGCCATGGACAGACAAAACCTCACAAAATGAAATAAAGAAGACATAGATCAGATAATTGGTTTTAATCTCTGTTTACATGCTCCCCATGGCTGACCACCTTACTGTCAACATTCACCAGACCATGGATTCTTATTCTGATCAGGCTAATGATGGGATCCTGCATCCTCAACTGCATGGCCAACTCAGCTACTACTCCCTCAGAACAACTCTGGCCCCTTAGAATAGGATGAGTCAATGTTTGGACTCATGCCCATACACCCAATGGGGAATGTAACAGGGTAAGACAGTGCAGAGGTTCCTCCATTTGTATTTTTGTTCCGGCCATTTCACATTAAAGTAGAATTTGTTCTCCTTGGTAGAGAATCCCATGGAAAATTATCCTTTATTCTAGGAACGCAAAGTCATGATGTCCTAGGTGTCTTAGCTTCTCTTAAATTGCCTGCTTGTGGAAACATCCCATCTAGTTAACTGCTTATCTTAGCTACTGCCAAATTGCTTACTTACATGAACTCCTCCTTGAAGTTGCCAATCAAGATGCCATAATACAGTCTCTGCTTTAAAAAACCTCATGTCCTGGACATTTGGGGCTGAACCTAAATCCCCAAATATCTTGGTATAGTATCAGCCACCTAGAAGAAAGACTTTCAGTTGGCTATAAATTGTGCCTCAGTGGTCATCTCTGGTAGACTCCCCATAACAACTGTTTTATCGCAGCCTCCAACCGTAGCAGGCATTCCCTGGGAATACACAGGCCATCCTGACACTAAAAACAGTAGTGCAGATTAGCACTACTAGAAAAATCTGCTAACTGCAGATTTTTCCCTCTGCCTCCATCCGTCCACATTCCTCACACAGTCTCCTGTAAAAAATTTTTTTAATTAAATTACATTGGGTTGCCACCTGTAGAAATAAGCAATTAAATTGTTTAGCCTGTATTTATATTATCATTAATTGGATTGGCGGCTAATCCTTAACCATCCATTATAAATAAACACAGAGACACTGCATGGATTTTTACAAGCCTTGGCCTGAATTGTACAATCCTAGCCCATCTAAGTTAGCTCGTAATTCTATTACCCAAATATGACCCCATATGTACATACGTCCCCTTGTACTCTATTCTCCACGATATGCCGATGCTCCTGGCCATGTGGAATGAGGTTCTTTTTTCTAACCCATGGTGTGTGCCTCCTTCTTCCTGCTGCTCCTGGCTGGAATGTATTAATCCTCTGTCTAAAGCGCAGCCTTCCTGTTCTAATCTCAGGAAGTCCCACCTTCTCTGTCTTTGCCCAATCTCAGACCTCGGCATTTTATTTAACCAATCAGAGTCAATGTAAGTAACAGACAGCAAGCAGGACCAATTACTTAACATTTAGAATGCTTAACACTACACGATCAGTCTCATCTCATGTCTGTAGCAGACTTCCTGCTGTGGCCTCTCTGAACCCTCTATCCCCTTTCCCAGAGGACTAAGCATATTCTGAAGAAACAACCTGATTATCTTCCTCCTATCCACCCCACAAACCATCCCCCTACCTAATCCACATTCCTAAGTGTCAGCTCCCAATACTCAGAAACATATTTCACTTGGATCCCAGAAGAATTTCCTACTAGGCAACAACTACCACACTCTTCTCAGAGTCAAAGAGGACAAAAGAAACTAAGGAAAAATACCCACCAAACAAAGGCAAGGGCAGATATCAGCATCTATAATTACAATCTCCCTAAACCCAGAAGTGTACACACCAGTATAAAAAGAATAACACCCACAATATGTCTACACACCAGTATAAAAAGAATAACACCCACAATATGTCACCACAAGCTACCTGCAAACCTACCACAGCAGACCCTGAAACTTGCTGAAGCACAATGAAAAAAGAATTTAAAACAAAATGAGTACAAAATAAAAATACCCTTTATCAATATGATAGTTCCAAATCTCTTAAAAGCAAATAAGAAAATAAAGCAGTTATACATTTAAAGAAAATCAGTTTTAAAATGTGAAATTGATAATTGACTTTTTCTTTTTTTGTTATTTTTTGGTTTTTTGAGACAGGGTTTCTGTGTGTAGTCCTGGTGGTCCTGGACTCACCTTGTAGACCAGGCTGGTCTTGAACTCGCAGAGATCCGACTTTCTCTGCCTCCCGAGTGCTGGAATTAAAGGTGTGCACCACCATGCCTGGTGATAATTGAATTTTTAAAATGATAAATATAATTGAAAAAAATGTAGTTATAGTAAAAAAGAGCAAGTCAGTTCCTGGCAGAGGGTACAGAATTAATAAGATACTATTTGACCTTGCCACTATGTGCAATGTTAGATGCTGAGATCTGTCATCTAGGATGAATGGATATATGATATGTGTTGTGATAAAATAAGGGTTGGATTCAGGGATTTTCTTCTTTCCCTCACTCTATTCTTTGCCTCTTTTATTATTCTAATTTTCAAGATTTCTTTTGAAAGATAAATTTTTTTTCTAGCCCCCCACAAATGCCCTAGGAAAGATATTAAATGTCAAAAAAGAATACCCTAGAGCCAGGGTTAGGGCAGGTTTCTGTTCTTATCTTTCCACAAGAATAAAAACTTCCAACTAAGGAGTCCAAGGACCACTAAACAACTGGAAATTTGAAAAAAAAAAAAAGACCAGACACCAAAGAAGACAAGACAAATAGCCCAAATGATCCAGCCTCATAGATTGCCTCAATAGCTGTTTCCTCTAAAATCTACATCCAGAACAACTTCAAAATGGCTTACTAAGATGGTCCAGCCTTGCAGACTGTTCCAGACAGGACTTCTTCAATAAAGCCCTGAACTTTCCCACCCAAAGTCCAGTTTTGGACTACAAATTGGTCAGGACATTCAAATTGCTGAGCACATAGAGACTGAACAACAAATTTTACTATTAAATTGATTAACCATTATTTTCCAATTTATTTAGGTCCCCAAATGGGTTTTCTAAGTCCCAACTCAGCAGGAAGCAGTTTCAAGAGAGTGGCGTCCCATTCCCAAAAAGTGGGGTGGATGATTCTTTGGTTATTTGATGGGTTATAGATGTTGTTCAGGGGTAATGGTTAGAAATTGTTATATGGTATTGTTAAGCAAGGTATAGGAGGTTAGGCTCAGGGATTTCTCTACTTTTCTTTATCCTTCTTTCTCTCTTATATAGGGGGAGAAGACTTGAAAAGAAAAAAGAGGAGTAATACGGATATACAATATAGAACTGATAAGACAAAAGGATAGATTATTGAATCTACTGCTATAGATCCTTGTTATTAATAAAAAATTTAGGTTACAGACATATAAGAATGATAGGAAAATAGGGTAGATTATTGAATCTACTCATATAGATCTTTGTGTATTGATACAAAATTAAGGCTATATTTTAATTAGGTTTTGTACCTATGTAATTCTTAAAATTGCAATGTGAAGTTCTAGTCCTTTTGACAGCAACTATCACAAACTGTTTAGGATAATCAAGAAATGTAAGTTGATAGTCCCTCAAACTTGTGATTTTATTAGAATAATTAAGTTAGTTAATCTCAGATGTTTTCTAAGTTAATCAGATATTAAGTTGTTAGAGACAAGCAACATTTGCTTACTCAATGGAGATGGATAGATGGTCTTCAAAAACCTCAAGAGATCTGTAGAATATGACATTAAAATATTTTTATTATTTAAAAAAATTCTTTGACATGAGACTGTCAGCTCCTGACAGTTCCCATTGGGCTTAGAAGGAGATGATGAGCATCAAAAAAATCTCTATCAGGAGATAATTCTTACTGGGCAGAAATGGCCCTGCTCTCTCAAGAGACTATATACAGTCCAAAAATGGACCAAAGCTTCAGTTCAGGTAAATCAATGGCTTGATTCTGCAATAACAGAATGGGCAAATCTTATTTCCTGCTCCAGAACTAAGTCTGTGAGATATGCTTGGCCAGAAGACTGAAGATGATGCTCTCATGTTATAGAAATGGGACTGTCTAGGCAGCCAGTTTTCTGTCATTTCATAGTTTTGGAAATTGCTTATTTATCCTTCTGAGGTTTCTGATGTGATTGAAGACTACATAGTTATAGCCTCACAATAAGTTTTAAGCCATCTAGGAATTAAAAGGATGTTTTACAGTTAAGATGATATAGTTAATAATAATGTAAATTAGGATAGAAGTTGAATTAGGTATAGATCCTTAAACTCATCAAGAGAGATATGTAATAGAATATATTTCCTAGTTCACTAGTCAAATACATATGGACTGGACATTGAGAATGTATGTCACACCTTTTAGTTTTCATAAGTTGTTTTTATTGTATTGTATTTATTGTTATTGTTACTGTATTGTGTTTATTGTTGTATTTATTGTTATTAAGAAAAGGAGCCTTTTTGTTAGACTTAAAGGGGGAGATGTTGGGGAAGGTCAAATAATGCTGCTTCTGATAGGCTGATTTCAATGCTGAGATCTGGTTATCACCTCTTCTGAGGCATTCTCTTGATTGGTTAGTAAAAGTCACTGATAGCCATTACCTGGGCAGAAAGAGTATAGGAAGGCAGGACTTCCTGAGATTAAAACAGGGATCCTGTGTTTTACACAGAGAATTAGCTCATTCCACCAGGAGACATGGAAGCAGATAGATGTGTTTGAGAACACTGGAAGGTAATTACAGGCACATGGTAGTTTGGGATTAGGTGATCCTGGTTAACTTAGAGTAGCTAATTGGGAGTCTGCCCAGCTAAGGGTTAAGCATTGAAACATTAAAAGGTCTTGGTGGTTTTAATTATTGGGGAAAGGATTGCAGCAGCTTATAGGCCACTTATAGGCTGTCAGTCCAAGCAATCCAGGGCCATCGGACTCTCGGACTCTCATCGAACTCCAGCGAATCTCCTGCCAAGCTGCCAGTAATTCTACCAGCCTAATGTAACAACTTGTATTAATTAACAGAGTTTAGGTTACAGGTGGTGTAGGCCATCCTCGGTCCATGGCTTTTTCCCAGGACAAATCAGGCCACTGGTTAAGGCGGGCCAGGCCGCTGGCTGCTCTGCCAGGCTGCCAGCTGCTGCTAATCTTAGTTTATACTTATTAATAAATACAATTGATAATTAAATTGCAGTTACAGAGATCTGTAACCTGATACACACAGCTACAGCCAATGGCCTGTGCCTCAACCCTCTGAGCTGACTTAACTGTGCAACTGGATTAGTCAGATCTGCAATGAACAGCCTCCTAGTTGGAAATTCAAAATTCATTGGTTCAAGCTAACATCCCCAAATTGTATACCCACAAATCTGTTGACTTCATTCACCCGACATGAACAAACACATGCTGGGAAATTACAAAATCACTCACCCTGTCATAATCAGGTCCTTTTTCATAATGGTGACTCCAGCAGCTGTTTACCTACCCTATTTCTCTCTGTGATGTACAAAATAATCTAGTCTTCCTATTCTGGTCTGACAGCAGAAGCCATACTCCACATGCGAATCTTTTTCCTGTTACTACAATGGACAGTTGAGTATATGACTCAATGCATATCCTTTTCCTGTTACTACAAAGGACAGTTGAGTATAACACTCAATGCATATCCTTTTCCTGTTACTATGAAGGACAGTTGAGTATATCACTCAATGCATATCCTTTTTTTGTTACTACAATGGACAGTTGAGTATATGACTCAATGCATATCCTTTTCCTGTTACTACAAAGGACAGTTGAGTATATCACTCAATGCATATCCTTTTCCTGTTACTATGAAGGACAGTTGAGTGTATGACTCAAATGTTTAATTTTATAACTGAATGGTGGTACAGCTGTTTAAGAATTTGGTTCCTTTAATTAAGAAGATAGCAAGGTCATTGCTCTGGGGAGCAAAAGACTGAGATCAAGGCCACCTGAGTGAACAAAGAAGAGCTTGTTTCAGAAAATTTTCTACAAGTCTGGAGGAACAGTTGTTCTAGAATTAATATCCCTTCTCAAGGAGAAATCACTCCACATACTTTAGAGATTAATAAAGAAAAATCTCATTAATGATAGCATACATTTAGCTCTGGTTAATGTTCAAATTGGAACCAGAATAAAACAAATTTTGCATCCACACATGCTGTCATCCTTAAGTCTCTTTTAGGTTCAGGTCCCAGGTAATACTTTGAACAATTTAAATAGGAACAGGAGTTTGCAAGTCTAGCCACTGAGGCAGTGGAGATTTACAGAGCAGATCTATGTTCTAGATCATAATGTATGATCAAAACGAGAGATTTCAAAGATGTTTCAATGTCACAATTCTCACACATACAAAGGACTGAGAACACAAATACAGAAAACATCAAGTATGGAACACTAAGTCATCCAACAGCACTGTGGTTGCAGTTCTTAGATGAAGGGCTCTACTAAGCTATGTTAACCTCAGAATAAGGTGGCTTTTGCCTCTGAGCACCTGGCTCAGAGGAAAGCCACAGCTACTTCCATGCAGTAACAGAAACAATTCATTTTAACTAGCCCTGACTACATCACTGTAGAGAAATCCATTTAAGCTTCATTTTTATGTTATGTATGCAGAAGTTTTGCTTGCATATATCAGTATGCAGTTCCTGTAGAAACCAAATGGGGTATCAGATCACTTGGGACTGGAGTTACAGGAGATGCTTAGCCACCAGTTGGCTTCTGGGACTAGAACTTGTGACCTCTGTAACAACACACAGTACTCTTAACTGCTATACTATCTCTACAGCTGCTTTTTAAAATTAAAACAGATATATTTTTTAACATTTTAATTAAAATACATTATATCACTTTCCTTCTTCCTCGTCTTTTCTCCATCTCTTCCCAAATTCTCCCCTTTCATTTTCTTCTTTTTAAGCATGTGTGTGCAAATACATGAATAAAACCTGCTGATTCTATTTCTGTTGGTTGTATATATAAGGTTTCAGGGATGAACACTTTGCATTGGATATGTAATGAGGGTGTTCACTCCTGTCTGAGGCTAATTCTCCCACTTCCAGGAGAATTCCTCTCTTTAATGAGTAATAGGAATCTGATGCTGATGTGACTTAGGCTGCATTGGATAGTAAATGGCCCTTATTTGGGTTTAAAAATTATTTATGTATGTGCTGGTGTGTGAGTGTGCATATTTGATAGCCCATGTTGTAAGGAGCCTGTACACAGTCATAGAAAATGGCTGCTAGGTAGTAAGTAAATAAGTTGAATTGAAAATAAAATGCATTGAAGTGATGTAATGCTTTAAGATAAACAGAAGGCTGTCAGAAGCTAGCTGATGCAGGACTAACAGCTGCTTATCAGCACTGACAGAACACAAATATTAGGCGTTTCCACTCAGGGAGTTGCCCTGAGGAAATGGGTATAAATATGAGCACAGAATTGTAATAGCATGTGCCATGGCTACTATAGCATTGCTATAAATTGCCGCTGGCTGCCACTTGACTGACAATTCCAGAACATCAGAGAAGAGCCCTCAACATCTCAGCAGTGACCACACCACTGCCACTAGAGACCAGATCCGAGAGAGAGAGACCAGATGAGAGACAGATCAGACCTGAGATAACGCAGTCAAGCCCACTTCGTGGTCAAGCTCTCATTATTACAACAAAAAAGGCAACCACATCCCAGCCCTTACCTGTGGACATCAGCTCTCAATCGCCAACAGGTTCAGTATGATACTATGTTAGAGTTAGGCTTAACAAGCATTGCTTTGATGATTGGAGTGTTTGTAATGTTTTGGTGCTGTGTGAAATAAATACTAAAACCACACATTCTCTGCCTCCTGCCTAACCATTCAGCCTCTTTCTGAAATCATAAGAGAGTTCTGTGAGCTCATGACACATGTGTACAAATAAAGGAAAGATTTGTAGGAGTGATATAGGTCTCCCAGAGATTGTCTCAGGTCATCAGGCTTAGCAACAACCAACTTTACACACTGAGACAATTCTCTGGCATTCATTTGTAGCTCTGAGAAAATTTATGAACAACTGTTTACTCCTAAGAATAAACTAACACATTCCACAAAGATAGCATCATATCATTTTTATTTACAAATAGGATTTATTATTCAAATCATCCTGTTTTCCTCAATCCTTAGATGATAATATGTTTACAATCTGAAAAGAATACAGTACTTTACTGATGCAATATTTCAACAACTAGTTGACTTTGAGTCTACAGATATAAGCCATGGCCTAAAAAGTCATAATCACACACACACACACACACACACACACACACACACACACACACACAC
>CAJQZJ010031887.1:37500-51740 GCA_907164525.1 Lophiomys imhausi | reverse complement strand
ACACACACACACACACACACACACACACACACACACACACACACACATTCTCTCTCTCTCTCTCTCTGTCACACATACACATCAGAATTGTTTTAAGCACAACTCATTTCTTTTACATTATCTACCATCTCTAGATAATTCCCTTAGAAGGCACACTTCTAAATGAAGTGCCAAATGGTAACTAATGGAAACATGAAGAAGCATGAAACATCAAATAATATATATATGTCCATAGCAATCAAGCTATGTTGTAAGATACAACTGATTGCTGATTGTGTTACTTTATTACCTCTCTACCAGATAGATGAAAATGCTGCTTTGGATACACATATGAGGTATTTAATGTTCTTACATTCTCTTATATTAAGAATTTTAACATTAACATTGTTAAAATGTGTTGATGTTGGAGGTACATCTTCTGCCCTTGGACTTGTATCCAGGATGCTGACACATGAGAATCAAGGGTTAAAATGTAGACGTCACTACATTTTATACATATTACACACTGATATCCAAGTCAGGACAGAGTTTTAAAAAAGGACAACATATCAATGGAATTTGTGAAAATATGAAAAACGAACCCAGGAACAACCACCCACCACACTTCCACAGGAACTCTTACAAGAAAAGTATGACCACACACTGCCTGATATATAAATAAGCAATGGACCACATAGATGATGGGCATCCCATTGTATACATTGATTGTAGCAGAAAAATACCTATCACCAAGTGAAAGCACAATAGAAGATATACATACAGAAGCCACAGAAGGAATATAAGAATGCCCTAATAAACTTCTGTAAATGGATTTGCCACACATACAGCAAACTTCCATACCTACTCCAAAGGTTTCAAAATGCAAACCACAACCACAATTGGTGATCTCCTCCATAGCATTTGAGTGAACATGGTAAATATTTCCTTCCTTCAAGATTATGATGAAAAAAGATGAAAAGTTTTTGTTTTTTATTTTGGTTTTTTTCAAGACATGGTTTCTCTAGTTAGTTCTGACTGTCCTGGACTTACTTTATAGACCAGGCTGACCTTGAAGTCACAGAGATCTGCCTGTTTCTGCCTCCCAAGTGCTGGAATTAAAGGCATACACCGCCCAGCAAAATAAGATTTTTTTCTTGAAATTGAAGGTAACTATGATGTCTAAAGTTTTTATCAAATCCTTTACATGAGTAGGGTTTTTCTCTTGTATAAGTTCTTTCCTACTTTCTGACATCATGATAAAGGCTTTAAAATGTTTACAGGGCTGGTGACATGGCTAAGCAGTGAAGACAATTTCATTTCCAGGACCAGGGGCAGGTTTTTGACAACTTCTCGTAATTCTTGCTACAAGAAGATCCAACAGTCTCATCTTGGGAACCAGCATTCACGTGCACATACATACAGAATGACACACTGACATTACATAACTAAAATTAAAACAGTTAAACAAAATTTTACTCATAAATGTTTTTCTTGTGTAAGCATTTATTCCTGTAACTCAGGTGTTGAGGCACCTAAAGGCTTACATACAGCTTTTCTAAATCATAAATTGGTTCATGCAACAGAGAGCAACCATGTAGGCTTGAAAGAGAAAAATCAATCCTTTCTCAGTTGTTGGTATCATTTGGGAAGATTTAGGAACTGCTGCTATGCTAGAGAAAATATGTCACTTGGAGTGGGCTTGAGAATTTATATACACACACCATTTCTACTTCCTACTCTCTGCTTCATGTTGCAGGTTGAGGATGTAAGCTCTGAGCTCCTGAATTAGCTGACATGTGTGACACTTGTTGAGGTGCCATTTTCAAGATGATTTATATCCTTCTGGAGCCTTAAGCCAAATTAAACTCCTGTAAGCTGACTTAGACACTGTGTTTTATCATAGCAACAGAAAAGTCACTAATACACACTCATAAAGTTTGACAACTAGATAAGTTATTTAATGAAATTGAGAATTGTGAAATCTAAAATGATTACCTTTGGTTAAATTCATAGGACTTTTGTCCATATGAGTTTGTAAGCACAAATAAAATAAAGAGGAACATCCTAATGTTTGAGTAGACTGCTGATACTTGTCATACTTTTTCTCCAGAATAATCTAAAGGGTATGTAACTGAATGTATGTTCACAAAAGATCTCATGAAATTATTTATAGTCATAGAATCCCTTCTGTATGAGGTCTGTAAGGTCCTCAAAGACTACTGTGATACACAAAGGCTTTACCAGGTTCACTATAAAGGTTTTATTCCTATATAAAGATACAATTAAATGCAAAACTTTATCACATTGACTACATTTATAAGGTTTCTCTGCAGTGTGACTTTTTCTCATGGTTTCTAAGACTATTGCTATAAGTAAAGGCTTTACCACATTGTATATGCAGTGTTTCTCTCCAGTATGTGCTCTTTTATGTATCCACAGATAACTGTATAGTGGAAAAACTTTATCACATTGATTACATTTATAGGGTTTCTCTCCAATATGTTTTGTTTTATATATTTGCATATGACTTATGCAAATGTTGGGAACAAGCAAAAGAAACTTGTCTTAAATGCAATCTTTTTGTTATTAGCCTCCATTTAACCATAGGCTGAAACTAAGTTCAAGTTCCCAGGCCCTAGGAGCTAGGGACTTTCCAATAGGTGATCAGCTTCCGTTATTCAAATTTTATTCCCCAAACATAAAGACTGTTTCTAATGGCTTCTGTTATTCATCTTTTGTTCTCAAAATATAATGCCTTTTCCTAAACACAAAAGCAGAAATGATCATGATAGGCTAGACTGTAAAACCTACATTCTGTATCAGCTGACATAGATCACTACATAAGGAAAGCCTCTATCCCTAAATCCTCATTATTGTAAAATATGTAGCTACAACTTGGCCCAGATGTCTCTCTCTCTCTCTCTCTCTCTCTCTCTCTTTTTTTTGTTTTTTTTTGAGACAGGGGATCTCCGTGTAACAGCCCTAGATGTCCTGGAACTTGTAGACTATTCTAATCTTGAACTCACAGAGATTAACCAGCCTCTGCTTCCTGAGTGCTGCGATTCAAGGCATATGCCACATCTGCAATGTTTCTGATTTTCAAGCTTAAAAGATCTATAATATTCTGGCTTGGGGGTGGAGGGGTGGGAGATGTGAGCGAGGTGTCACAGTTCAGCTTCCCAATATGTTCTGTGGCCCTGATTGATCAGTAGTACCTTGATTACAATAAATTCTTGATATTTACATTGACCTGACATTTGAGTTGTATTGGATCCCAATGTATCCCATAACACAAAAGCTTTACCACATTACTTACATTCATGAATTTCTCTCCAGTATGAATATTTTCATGATGATAAAGACTTCAGAAACGTACAAAGGTTTCACCATATTAAATTCATTCACAAGGTTTTTCAACTTGTGTGTGAATTATATCTCAGTGTGAATTCTTTCATGCCTATGATGATGATTGTTACATGCAGAGGCTTTATCACATTGGTTACATTCATAGGGGTTCTCTCTAGTATGTGTTCTTTATGTATTCAGAGAGTACTATAATTTGGAAAGGCTTTACCACATTCATTATATTCAGATGGTTTCTCTTCAGTGTTTGTTCTTTTACGTATTTGTAAATAACTGTGTAGTGAAAAGGCTTTATCACACTGATTACATTTATAGGGTTTCTCACCAGTATCTGTACTTTTATGTATCAGATATTACTATTACATACAAAGGCTTTGTAATATTGGTTACTTTAACAAGGTTTCTATCCAGTATGTGTTCTTTTATGCCTTCGGAGACTATTGTGAAATGCAAAGGCTTTACCACATCGGTTACATTCATAGGGTTTCTCTCCAGTATGTGTTCTTTTATGAATTTGAAAATGATTGTGATGTGCAAAAGCTTTACCACATTGGTTACATTCATAGGGTTTCTCTCCAGTATGTGTTCTTCTATGTATTTGTAGATAATTGTGAAGTGTAAAGGCTTTACCACATTGATTACATTCATAGGGCTTATCTCCAGTATGTGTTCTTTTATGCCTTTGGAGAGTACCTTGACATGCAAATGCTTTACCACATTGGTTACACTCATACGGTTTCTCTCCAGTATGTGTTCTTTTATGCCTTTGGAGACTATGGTGACATGCAAAAGCTTTACCACACTGGTCACATTCATATGGTTTCTCTCCAGTATGTGTTCTTTTATGCCTTCGGAGAACATTGTGACAAGCAAAGGCTTTACCACATTGGTTACACTCATAGGGTTTCTCTCCAGTATGTGTTCTTTTATGTCTTCGAAGACTATCATGACATTCAAAGGCTTTACCACATTGGTTACATTCATAGGCTTTCTCTCCAGTATGTTCTCTTCCAGTATGTTTTCGGAGATGACTGTTATTTGCAAAGGTTTTACCACATTGATAACATTCATAAGGTTTCTCTGAAGTATGAGTTCTTTTATGATTTAGGAGATAACTCTTATGTGAAAAGGCTTTACCACATTGGTTACATTCAAAGGGTTTCTCTCCTGTGTGAATTGTTTCATGCCTTTGAAGATGACTGTGAGAGGCAAAGTCTTCATTACATTTGTTACACTCATAGAGTTTTTCTCCAGTATGTTTCCTTTTATGTATTTGGGGACTACTGTGGGGTGCAAAGGCTTCACCATACTGAACACCTGCATAGGGTTTCTCTCCAGTATGACTTCTTTCATGTCTGCAAAAATAATTGGCACATGTGAAAGCTTTAAAATATTCATTGTACTGATGAATCTTCATCTGTATGAATTAATTTTTGAGTTTGATCTAATAGTAAAGAGGACTCAAATCTTAAAGCTTTATCACGTTGTTTATGTTCATAGTGTTCCCCTTCATTATGGGTTCTTTTGTATTCTAAACAGACCTGTGAAGTTAATAGACATTATTACATGGCTCACGTTTTATCACATCCTTTCTCTATAAGAGGTTTATCACACATTTGAAGAGAACTGGAAGAACTCAGAGCTTTACCACACTGACTACATTCATAAAATTTCCTATAGTGTGAGTCATACTACATTTGGAAAGTGTACCAGGACAAGCAAAAGAATTTACACATTCCTAGTACATATAGGGATATTCTGCAGTGTGAATTTGTAGAAGTTTCCAATTAAGTTGGAAAACCAAATAATTGTAAATGTATCACATTCAGAAAGTGCCCAAATTTGGTTCTACTACATATCTTCTAATTGTTCTGAGAGAGGGGTATGCTGCTTCTTTCAATATCCCAATGCTCACATGGCTTACATCCATTGTGGCATATGATATACCTATTAAAAGAAGAGTAACAAATGAAAGGGTTCCACATTGCATTCACACGGTTTGATTTTTTTTCCTTCATAGACGTATGTTAAAGGGATTAAGGTGTCTCCAAAACAATCTTGACTGCCCTCTGAATAAACTTAGCAACAGTACTACAATTATATAGTAATACCAGATTTAATATTGACTATTTGGTTTTGGATATACACTTATCACCTATAACAAACATTTTTTTGCAATATCTACGTGGTATAAGGCTAAACAGATTGGTAGTTCTATAGCACAGTACTAATGGGGCTAAGATTCAAATGGTAAAATCTATTAAGCAATTGTTTCATAGTTTTATTTCTTAGTGGAATGCCTTACATACACAAATCTAATACCTGACATTGAGGTACATGGATTTGTGAGAAAATAATAATCACTGATATACTTAAATCAGTGCTTTTCTTTTTTTACACTGTTGCTTTTCTTTAAAACTCAATGACACATTAAAATTTCTTCAGAGGCATATTCATATCAGCATGCACATGACAATTACCTTCCATATCTTCTAGAACTTTGAAAATGTTCTCCAATATTATGGTCTTTCCAATTGTAGCCTGAAATATAGTACCAGATGTATGAGGTATTAATGGAAATTAAGCAAAATTGAAATTACTATCTTCAGTGAACCTAACAACCATGCCTAACTCAATTCCTCAGGGCATGGCCAGAATAAGAAAGATTTTGGGCTAAAATATGACACAATGACTTATTCTCTTAATTCTTCCTCATTCTCAACATAAATTACAGAAATATATCAATAACAAAGAAAGAGCTATCCCCTTATTTTAACAAGTGAAAGAAGATTCACTGTCTTACCTATAGCAGTGAGGTTCTCATAAGTCTCCAGCATCACCTCATTGTAGAGACTCTTCTGGGAAGGGTCCAGCAAAACCCACTCTTCCTGAGTGAAGTTCACATGCACATCATCATAGGTCACTGCATCCTAAAATATCCCATGTATGTGTATAACAGAAAGTTTGATACGGACAACACTGTAAACATATACTTCATTGACATATAATTCTGGTGCTTCCTCCACTTATTTCCTGATATGGAAGTTCTAATGCAATCACCGAGTCACTTTAGAAGGAAACTGAATAATGAGGTTCACCTCTGTCATTTCTGCACCCTTTACTAGGATATACTTTTGCAAGAGAAATGCCAATTGACAGATATAAACAGAAGGAGAGAAGCAAATAGATCAACAGTACTGAGTATACATAACAGGCATTGTATGAGCAGTTATTAACTGCAAAAATGATGATCAAGCTGGGTGTATTTGTTCATGTCTTTAATCCTAGCACTCATGAGGCAGAGGTGGGTGTATCATTGAGTTGGAGGTCTGCCTGGTCAATGCAATGAGTTCCTGGACAACAATAAGAAATCTAGAAAGGCTCCTCCTACAAAAGGTTCCATAATCTCCCCCAAAGAAAGCCAAAAAGGAGACACAAATGTCCAAA
Source organism: Lophiomys imhausi (assembly GCA_907164525.1). Taxonomy (NCBI): domain Eukaryota; kingdom Metazoa; phylum Chordata; class Mammalia; order Rodentia; family Muridae; genus Lophiomys; species Lophiomys imhausi. The sequence continues at coordinate 44,951 of CAJQZJ010031887.1, read as the reverse complement.
AACATCATCCTCTCGGGGAGCTTTTTGATTCAATCAACTGCATTTGGACTCTGGTCACTATAGGTTCACAGTCAGCCCATGATGAAAATTCACTTATTTTAACTTCAGTGATCCTAATAGTCTGCAACAGCCTGTACACTTTTTATGTCCAAAGACTCTTTTGACACTCAAGGCAATCTCCTTTATAGGCAACATCCTTTAAAATTAGGAAAATAAATTATATCCTTTCAATATACAATGGCACAGAAGACTCCTTCCCATTCCAGTAGAGAGGAATATGTACATAGCCAGGGAAGATTGGACCAAGACAAGAAACACAACAGGGCAAACACCAAATCCTGTAGCTCTGTATCAGACACATGGAGCTTCATTTTCCAAGGGTTTAGATGGCTCTGTCTTTGAAACTTCTCAAACATCCCTCAGTTTCCCTACTTCTACTCTATATATGCATCTCTCCATGGCAGACTGCCCATAGACTAAGTATCTCAACATCTTGTGGTCTCAAAATGCAACTCAGGTTTCATCATCACAGCATCATGTAATGAACTCTCACAGTATCCTCACTGGGGCTCACTCTGCCAAACAGATGTCTGGAACAGTGATGAACTGAAACCACCAAGCAACAATCTATGACCTTAAATTTTGTATCTGCTTGTTTCCACAACCAGTACAATATGGGTGATACTTGTCAAGTTTGGCTTCTAAATTGGGATGGATCCTGCCACACTTGGACCACAGTTGCAGCAGGCTTTATATGAAGTTATTTCCTGGGAGGATCACAACCACTTTGGCTACTCCTTCCATTTACTGAGAGTTCAGCAGGAGGGAGTGTTACCCTTTGGCACCTTCTCAGGCTTCCAATCAAGAGCAAGGGCCTTCTCCTTAATTGTTATAATCTCCTTGAAATTCCTCCCTCTGTTTTAGCAATTGACTGCCCTCTGAAACTACCTAGTGCTGTTTATCCCTATAAACCACAGACTTTGCATTTATTTCTGTGCCACCTGTAGCCTTTTCTTACTGAATGAGCCACACCCCTTTTTGTTCTAACTTGGTACTGTGCTACTGTGATTGAATCCTCTACCAAAAAGTATCTCAGGTAAAGAATGGTTTTCATGGATGGTTCTGTCGGATCATGGTCCATCAATTTGGGAGCTTAGGACAGAAATGCAAACTAGAAAATGAAAGCAAAAGCCATCCACAATCACTGTTTCCTGCCTAGCTCTCTTGCTTCGTCACTCTCTCATGCTCAGCTAGCTCTCTTATCCAGCCCAAGACCACATACTTACGGATATTGTCACCCTCAGGGGAAGAGCAATCCCACAGCAATCATCAATCAACACAATCTCTCACTCACATAGCAACCAGCCATTCTGATGGGAGCACTCCCTCAATTGAGGCTCCCTCAGATGACTGCAGGCTCTCAAATGTTGAGAACTGAAGCTAGTTAGAACACAGAGACAATAAGATATGAGCAGGTTTTAAAAATCCAAAACCAATGTGTTAACCATATCAATCACTTAAGTAGGAAAATCCCAAAGATTGATGATAGCAACAACTGGAAAACAGATCTGCCAAGAAATGAGGAGAGGCAAGTCTTTAGGATCAAGAAGAGAAAACTTAAAGTGAATCTCCAAAGAAAAGTCCCCAAACCAACAAACACTCAAGGAACTCATAATATATTAAATTTTCAGAAGACCAATGATAGTGAAGGTCTATCATTTTCCAGGGAAACAACAATATAATTAGATTATAATAAATAAAATCACACAACGTAGAAGGCACCACTGATAAAAATAAACACAAAGACAGACTTACAGATATAACACAGTCCTTCAAACAAGAACAACTGCCTTATAGTCAAAATCAAAATCAAAGAAATAACTGGCCAGTACTCACCCTGTGGACTCTGGGTCTCTCTTTGCCAATAACAGAAAATAGATTAGGGTTGGAGGGATTTAATGAATGCATACAAATGTTTCCACCCTGGAGAATACAATTTTGACTATTAAAGTATCTTATTCTCTTATGATAAAGAAAATGATGTCTGTTAGGATCACTTAGAAACCAATTTGTTTCCTATGACTGATCATTGGATATAAATCCCTAACAGTGTGAGGAAGCACAAACTTTTAAAAACCAAATGCAAGTAAGCACATTTTTAAAGAAACAGTGTATGGTTTTTATTATACACCTAAACAGCTCGTTTTGCATTAATTGCTTTATAAGAAATAATCAAACTGTCTATCTCTGGTTTTATGTGTATGTTGTGTGTGTGTGTGTGTGTGTGTGAGAATGTCTTCTATGTGTGAACAGGTGACACACAAGAAAAGAGGTTGTCAGATTCCCTGGATCTGGAGTGGCAAGCAGATGGTTATGAGCCTCCCAACTTGGGTTGAATGTGGTATCTGAATTCAGGTTAACCCCAAGAAAAGTATTTGCTGAGTGACCTGCCCAGCCCACACAATACTTTTTATCTAATAAACAGAAAGTCTTTCACAGATTAACAAGAAAGAAAACCTAAATAAATATATGAGTAAATATATGATCCCTGGAAATCTGATACCTCAGTATTAAGACATTGGTTATGGGACAAGGAAGGATGCCTCCATACCTTCTCCACCCTGTTACCTGAGACCCAATGCTCAGGGTTACCCCCAGTGCTGCAGCTTCCTCTCTCCTTGTCTAGTCCTCTTATAGATACCACAGACCCTTCCCAATTTTCCTTCCCTTTCTGCCTCATCTCGTTGTCTGAGTCCCCAACTTTGGGCAGACACCCCCCTGCTCAAACACAGACCATGCCTGCTAGAAGACTAGGTAGTTTGTCCAAAGACTTCCCTGCTGTTATTAACAAAATCTCAATACTTAGATTTTACCAATGAAGACTCTAGAGCTAGATGCTGAGGCAAAAGCCTTCTAGCTCAGAGAAGCAGAAAAATCACCCAGCTGACCTTCCTCCTTAGCAATGTCCCAGAAGGAAAAGGCCAATCTCCTCCATGTTGTCTTAAAAACCCTTCAAACAGAATGTCCCTCCTTTCTACTTCCTGTGTGTCTCTCGATCCTTTCCCTTAACTTCCTCTCATCATCTCTGGGTTTTCACTATGTTCACTCCCTGCCAAGTGGTTGCTTGCTCCACATTTTGACCTATGGTTGACTTTATTTACTTCTCTTTATAAGAAACATAAAGTTCGTGGATTAATGGTATGTGCTAGAGCTAATAAGCCACAGCACAACAAGAAACAGAATTGTGCAGTACACAATCTCAGGGTTCACAGTGTAATCAAATATCCTGTGATACCTACCAAACTATCAGTTACTCTAGGTCCAGTTCCCACAGTTGCCCTTAGAACTGCAACAGAATACCAGTGGAAGCTCCCTTCCCTTTTCCATGCCTCCCATAAATACCACAGTCCAGCCTCAACCACCCTTCTTTTCCCACTTCATTTCTGTGTCCCAGCTCCCATTTGGGCAGACAGTCCTGTTCACCCACATGCTATGTCTGCCAGAAGACTAGGTAGCCTCTCCACAGATCCACCATACTGTCTGTTACTCAGAACCAATTTTCACAATCGCTCCTAGCACAAGACTACAATGCCAGAGGCAGCTTAACCACCCCCATGACTATCCTTCCCAGGAATTGCTAAGAACCACTCTCCCTGGCCTCCTCTTCCTCCAGACTCCAACACCACCAAGTTTTCCCTATGAACACACAAACAAACCGGCCAGTTAAAGAGGCAACATTCAGCCAATGTACTCTTTGAAAATCCAGAGTGCAAACAGAAACCCAGGAACAAAACTCCCACCAAACAAGACAAACCCAGAAATCAGAACCTAGACCTGTAATCACCACAAACCCCAGATAACTAGATACCAGCATAGTAGTATCATCAATACTAGCAATGGTCACCAACAAAGACAACCTATACTATAATATTCTAACTTAACTAAAAGCACAAGCAACCAACTACAGAAAGATGATAGAGGTTCTTAAAAAGGAAATGAATATATCCCTTATAGAAATCCAGAAGAACAAAATCAAGTAACTAGAGGCAACCAATAAATTCCTTAAATTAAGCCAAGAAAATTGAATTGAATGAAGCATCAAAAAATTTTCAAGACTGAAAAAATGAAAACAGAAGCAATAAAGAAAGCAGAAAACTGACAGGATTCTGGAAATGAAAATGTTAAGACTGCAATAAGGAAATACAGAGGCAAGGTTCACCCACTAATTGAGATGAAAGAGAGAATCTAGGCATTGCATTTATATAGAAGAAATGAATACATTACTCAAAGAATATGTTAAATCTAAAAATATCCTGGTAGAAAACATCTAAAACTCTGGGACATTATGAGAAAAGAAAATCTACAAATAAGAATAAGAGGAATGTAGAAAGAAAAAAATACCAGGTCAAAGGTCCAAAAAATACTGTCAACAACATTATAAAAGAAAAATTTTCTAACTTAAAGAAGATGGTTATAAAGGTACAAGAATCATAAAAAATATGTAATAGACTGGATCAAAAAGCTGCTACAAGGGGAAAAACAAAACAAAACAAAACAAAGCAAATGATATATAAAGACAGACCTATTAGAATTACACCTGTTTTCTCAATGCAGATTCTAAATCCAGAAAGGCTTGGAAACATGTGCTGCAGACTCTAAGAAACTAAACATAGCAGTCCAGATTACTAAACCCAGAAAAATTCCAGTCACCATAAATGGACAAAATAAGATATTCCATGATAAAGCCAAATTTAAACTATATCTATCTACAAATACAGCCCTATACAAGACATTGCAAGGAAAAACCCAACCCAAGGAAGTTAATTACACACATGAAAACACAGGAAATAATCTCATATTATCAGCCAAATAAAAACAAGGGAAGCATGTATACAAACACACTCCAACAACCACAAAATATAAGGAATTAACAATCACTGTTCATTGACATCTCTCAATGTCAATGACCTTAATTCACTAAAAATAGACACAGGTTAAAAGAATGAATTCTGAAACAGAATCTATCCTCTACCGTACAATAATACAACTTGGCCAGGTGTGATGGCAGCACTTGGGAGGTAGAGACAGGCAGATCTCTGTGAGTTCAAGGCCAGCCTGGTCTACAAAGAGAGTCTAGGACAGCCAGGGCTACACAGAAAAATACTGTCTTGAAAAAAGAAAAACAAACAAACAAACAAACAAATATATACATACAATTTGATAGACATTATCTCGAGGTAAAGGGTTGGAAAACGATATTCTAAGCAAATGGACCTAAGAAGCAAGCTGATGTAGCATTTTAGTAGCTAACAAAATAGACTTCAAACAAAAATTAATCAAAAGAGATGGGGAAGAACACTATATATTCATTTTAAAAAAGTCTGCCAAGTTACCATTTCAATTCTTAACATCTTTCAAACAGAAGAGCTACCATTGTTGTAAAATAAAGATGTCTGCAGCTTCAATCACACATTCATCCTCATGCACCAATAGTGCGAGACTTCAATATCTCACAATCACCAATGGACAGGACCTCCAGACAAAAACTAAACAGAGAAATGCTGTATCTAACTGATGTTAAAAAGTACATGAACCCAATTGATATTTACAGAACATTCCACCCAAACACGGAAGAATATACACTGTTCTCAGCAACTCATGGAAATTTCTCCAAAATTGATGATGTACTCGAACACAGTGCAAGTCTCAACAGATACAAGAAAATGGAAATAACCCCCTGCCTCCTATCAGGCCACTATGGATTAAAGATGAACATCATCAACAACAGAAACAACAGAAAGCTTAAAAACTCATGGAACTGAACAATTCTCTCCAGAATGAAAAATGGGTCAAGAAAGAAATTGAAGACCTTAGAGAATTCAATAAAAATGACTTGACAACATATTACAACTTATGGGGCACAATGAAAGTAATGATAACAGGACAGTTGATAGCACTAAGTGCATACATAAAAAATTACAGAGGTCTCTTCCTAGGAACTTAAAGCACATCTGAAATCTCTAGAACAAAAAGAATGAAGCACACCTAAAAGAAGTAGACATCAAGAAACTACTGAATTGAGGGCTGAAATTAAAAAAAAAGAGAGAAACAGAGATCAATACAAAGAATCAATGAAGCACAGAATGGAAAAAGAAAATATCCCACATTTACACAATGGAGTATTACTCAGCTGTTAAAAAGAACGACATCAGGAAACTTACAGGAAAATCGATGCAACTAGAAAAAAAAAATCACCCTAAATGAGGGAACCAAGACCCAGAAACACAAATATGGTATGTATTCACCTATAAATGGATATTAGCTATTAGGTATTGACAATCGAGCTACAATCCATAGACCCAGAGAGGACAGGTAAAGAGGAGGGTTTTAGGGGTGAAGCATGGATCTCTCTGGAAAGTGGATATAGAATAGATTGTGTGGGTGGACTGGGAGTGAATGCAGACAGGAGTGTGGGAGATCAGTTGGGGAGGTACAGGGAGGGAGTGCAATTCGGTTAGAAACAAGCTGGAATTAGGGGGCATCTGGGTGTTATCTAGAAACTTAGACTACTGGTAACTTTCTGGAATTTATGAGGGTGACCTTAGTGAGAAGTCCTAGTAATGGAGAATATGGAGTCTGAACTGGCCAGCCTTTGTAGCCAGGTAGGGCTTCAGTGATGGGACTGGGTTACATTTAGTTGAGCTGGTGACCAAGGAGGTCCCATGGAGATCCCTAAACAACCCATGTTGAAGTTAGGAGAGTATTCTGATCTCTGAAAACTGACAGCAGGGTCACAATGAGAACAATTTTCATACAGTACAATGAATGTACAGAGGTTGAGCAAGTTCTCTTAAAGCCTTCACCTCCATGTTCCAGTCTCTTTGGGGTGAGAAGGTACTCTACAGGGTACAGACAGAGAAACCTGGACACCCAATCCGCTAAAAAACCTCCACCTAAAATCAGTCCTGCCTGCAAGATGTGCAGGGTCATGGTGGAATGTTATATGCTAAGGGCAGAACTACTAGAAGTACTATAGAAACTAGGCTCTCTGAGTTTGGCATCCTGCCAAGGATGTTTCTTCAGACAACTCTATGCTCCAAATGTTTTTCATGGATGCAGTCCCCACAGGGAAGTTATTCGGAGGCCACCGACAGGTCCAGGAAGGGACTAGCACAACAAGGGAGCTTACAGGTGGACGCATCTGCCTGCTGGTTATCACCCAGACCCAGGGAGGACCCACTAATCCAGCTCCCCGGATCAGCCGCTGCCTGTTCATGCACTCACCATGTCCCGAATCCGGAGCTCCTCGAGTTCCCCTCACAGTCCCTAGCAAAAGCGCTGAGAGCACAGCACACTAAACCATTAACGTTCTGCTCACATCACAACCTGAGGAACTCCTTTTAGACTGGCAGTTCTGTCTGGAGGTCCTGATTGGTCAGTGAGTGTTTAGA
>CAJQZJ010031887.1:0-37100 GCA_907164525.1 Lophiomys imhausi | reverse complement strand
ATGTCTCTAAACACTCACTGACCAATCAGGACCTCCAGACAGAACTGACAGTCTAAAAGGAGTTCCTCAGGTTGTGATGTTGTAGATTCTGCCCCGGTGCCGAGCTGGCATGAATGGTTTAGTGTGCTGTGCTCTCAGCGCTTTTGCTAGGGCCTGTAAGGGGAGCTCATGGAAGCTCGGGACATGGTGAGTGCATGAGCAGGCAGTGGCTGGTCAGGGGGAGCTGGATTAGTGGGTCCTCCCTGGGTTGGGTGATAAGCAGCAGCCAGATACATCCACCTGTGAGCTCCCTTGTTGTGCTTGTCCCTTCCTGGTCCCCACGGTGGCCTCAGAATACCTTCACTATGGGGGCTGCATCGCTAGAAAACATTTGGAGCATAGAGTTGTCTGTAAGACCATCCTTGGCAGGATGCCAAACTCAGAGAACCCTAGTTTCTATAGTACTTCTACTAGTTCTGTCCTTAGCATATAGCATTTGAGTGTAAGATCTAAGTGGAGTTAATTTTGTGGAGGGTATAAACGGTATCCCATGCATTGGATAGCATTCCAATATTAAGCTGTGGCGTGGAAGAGTAGAATTTATGATGTAAAGGATTTAGCATTTGAAAATAGTAAGACACCATGTAGAAGTTAGCTGAGGGAGAACTCCCTCTAAAACACCCCACAGATAAGTAGTGTGCTAACCAGGTATGTTAGAGGTTAGGATGGTAGGATACATGTGTTTGTTCACCAGGATCATCCAGAAATTTGGCTCCAAATCAGAACAAAAGAGACAGCCACTAGGACCATACTCATCTCAAAGAACAGTCCTCCAATAAGCTGCTCAAGGGGGCATTACAGGGTCACAACCAACATTAATGCCTGGTGTGCCAAAAGGATCAGTTTTCTTCTTGAGAAAAGGGTAGTTCTGCAACATGGGAAGACTACACAAGGTGACAGTTCTTTTAAAAGAAAATACTATTGTGTGGAGGGTTGTCCTGGTCATTCAAGGCTTTCTCTGAGGCCCTTATGTATGGAGAATGGCAAAGCTCTTTGTCAAGCCCAGGAACATGCTTGGCAGAGCTAGTAACAGGCTGAGGCCTAGGCCTTTGTAGCTTTTGCTAAGGCCCTGATGTATTGGGATTAAAATAGAGCTCCTTCTCTAAAGCAAGGGATAATGTTTGGGAGAGCTGACAATGGTCTGGGGCCAGGTGCTTTAGGCAGGTGTTGCTCCATATCCTGAAAGCCCAACTCTTTCCACTTCATAGAGCTATGATTATCATTCCCAAGGCCACAGTGGGCTTGCCCAGTAATATTTTTGAGATACCCTGTGTTCCTCTTGTGTAGCATTGTTTTATTAGACTCCTCCTGCGTTTGTCCCACTGAATGATAGTTTCTGATGACTTCATAGATTTCTGCCATTTATTTTTTCCATTCTTTCCATGTAAGTAGTACACAAGATGCTTTTTTTTTTTTTGAGATAGGGTTTCTCTGGGTAGCCCTGGTTGTCCTGGGCTCACTTTGTAGACAAGGCTGGCCTTGAACTTGCAGAGATGCACCTGCCTCTGCCTCCCGAGTGCTGGGATTAAAGGCATGCACTACCACACCCAACAATTATAGACAGCTTTGAACTGCCATGTGGGTGCTGGGATTTGAACCCTGGGTCCCTTAGAACAACAGTCAGTGCTCTTAACAGCTGAGTCATCTCTCCATCCCCACAAGATGATATTTTTAAGAAGCTTACTTGGCAAAGGCACAGCTTGAGAAGACCTTCACATCCCAGCTTTTATATTTCATAGATATCTTCTACTTTTCCTATCTTCTCATCATCTTGCACCTCCAACTCAGGACCTTTTCTCCAAGGAGTGACCTGAGGTTTCAGGACACTGATGTACTTAAGAAATAATTCTGGGAATATATTTGCTGTTATAATCTCAGATCTGTTTAAGTGGCTAGACATGAAGTCTCCAGTCCATATTTAAATTGTTCAAAACATAACCTGGGTCCTTAACTGAAAAGGCACTTAAGGGTGACAGCATATGTCAAATGCAAGGTCTGTTTTTGACTGGCTTTTCTTGGAGTATTAACCAGAACCGATTGCATGCTGTTATTAAAGATATTTTTCTTAATCTTGTAATTATGTGTGGAGTGATTTCTCCCTGGGAAGGCATGTTAAGTCTACAACAGTTGCATCTTTAGCCTTTTATAAAAATGTTTCTGAGGCAAGCTAAGTTGGTCTCCTTGATCCCAGTTTGTTGTTCCTCAGGGTTATGGCCTTGCTTTTCCTTTTGATGAAAATTTCTCCATTCTTTGGTTCAAGGGACATAGCACAAAAGTTTTTAAATTACCCATTTAAATCACGTAGTGAACTGTCCATTGCAGTAACAGGAGAAGGATTTGCATGTGGAGCATGACTTCTGCCTTCAGACCAGAACAGGAGTAACAGCTTACTGTGTGCACTCCAGGATGAAACAGGGTAGTCAGTAGCTACAGCACATACTAAAGCCAAAGGGGTCAGCTGCCAGGGTCACCATTATAAAAAAGGTTAAGTTCCCAAAATGTATTAACTCACACATATGAATAAAAACAGACCAGATTGGTGGGTGTACAATTTGAGTAGGATAGCTCGAGCCAGTGAATATAGACTTTACAATTAAGGGACACTGCCCTATGTAGATATGTGTAATCCTGTTGACATAGTTAAATCAGCTCACAATTTTGAAACACATGCCATTGCCTGAAGCTGTGTGTGTCAGATTACAGACTCAGCAGCTAACATTGCACACTGAAGCAAGGTCAAACAGTATTTTATTAATACCACTCCTTCTACCAGAGAAGGGCCTGCTCTTTTTTAAAGTCAGTGTACCTGTGGTTTTGTTTTTGTTTTTGTTTTCCTAATTATATTTATCTTTTTAAAAACTCAATTGTTGGTGTTACTTTTAAATTTCATTTTCTTTATGCATCACCACTCTAATCTCTTATTTGTGTCTATTATCCAATGTTTCCCATTCATTAAGCATTGCATTCCTTTTTCTCAAGGGCTTTCATATTTGTTTCTCTTTAGAGCAATGACTCCTGTAGCTCAGCCTTTCCTAGTGCTATGTAGTTAAGACTTTCTTTGAACACCAAATCCTGCCTCTGCTGCCCAGTGCCTGGAAATGAGTCCTGCAACTCCTTTCAGGCTAGGCCCTGATTGGCCAGTGAGAAGCAAAGACACCAATCAGCAAGATTCTTCCAACTTCTCTTTTTCTTTTTTTTGGGGGGGATTGGAAATAAAGGCGGACCTGTGTTGAGTTCACTGACCAACTTTGAAACTTGTGTATTCACAGCACAGAAAGGGATGGACAGGAAGGAAGTTGACAGCTTTCCTGCTTTGACAGTAGTTGACATGAATGAGGAGTAGTGAGGTAGTCAATTGTAGACAATCAGTAAGTCCAAACTGGCCAAGTTTATGAGATCACAGACCAAGGCAATCAAGAATCTGGATATTGAGCTGAACTTATTCCTGGAAACCAAATTTCTATAGTTACACTTATTCAACCAGCATAGAAGATCTGGACAAACTGGTGTGGCTGTGCCTAACAGGAATGTTATTTGTCCTGTCTGAAAATGTACAACCTGAGAGAAAGGTGTGAGTAATTCTTTGTGTACTATAATAAATATGTGTACTCCCTGAAGAATATTGGACCATAAAGCCTCTTTTAACAGGGGGCAGGACTTCCCAGCTATGAGGCAGAGATGGCTGCACTGCACATTGAGTGTGTAATGGATTGTGTCCACAAAGGAGACTGTGCCGGGTTGGAGAGATGGATCAGCAGTTAAGAACACTGACTGCTCTTCCAAAGGACCCAGGTTCAAATCCCAGCACCCACATGGCAGTTCATAGCTGTCTATAATAGCTGGGCCTAATGGCATGCCTTTAATCCTAGCACTCGGGAGCCAGAGGCAGGTAGATCTCTGTGAATTCAAGGCTAGCCTGGTCTGTGCCTTGAAAGAGGAACAGGAAGTGCTCTCAGAGACTGGAACATTCTCCTAAAATACAAATTTTCCTGCTAGGGCACTGTCTGACCCTAGGGTGGAACATAGGTGCCGGGAAGGCCTCATCTGCTGGAGTCCTTTGATCTCTGATCCAATAGAGGAGCTGCTACTTTCCTGAGGCACAGCTAGCATGTCCCAGCTACTGAGGTGCTCTGGGCAGGCCTAGCAATCAGGATCCCCAGTAGGAGATAGCTTGCAGGTTGTTTCCAGGATTCTCCTCTAATACAGTTTTAGGGAGCTGTGTGGGAGACCACAAACTATTCCATGGTGACTGCAAAGGCCACTGTCTCTAGGCCAGGAGGAGTATGTCTGCTGAAGTATCAGAGTCTGATGTGCTGGGACTGAGATAGACTGTGGGTCAGACTGTGGTTCTCTTGGTCCATGTGGTGACCTCGGCCGAGGCCCTTGGCCTCTGGCCCTCCCTGAGTGTGGATTCCCTGGGGAGGGGCAGGCTCTGCAGCCCTGGAAGTAGAACGCTGTTGTGTTATATTATAACTATCACAGGCATTTCTTTTGGTGTGCAGTAGGAAGACAGATTAGAAACCTGAAGATCTGTTTTCTAGAAGTTCTGAACCTTGCATTTCCACATTCAGGTTTATGAGACAAATTTTATAGTTTTGAAAGTGGTAGAAAGGAAGTGATGGGGATCATCCTTCAGCAATCCTTGATTAGAATCTTTTTACCTTTTCACTACAAGGAGGCATACTGGTGTGATTGAGGGAAATTCAATTTCAGGGTACAAAAGGAATTTCTGAGATGCAGAAGTTTCCCAAGTGTGCATGGTGTTGGGTAGGTGGATAGGGCAGATTGTAACAACTTGTGACACAATCCATGAGGCAGGAAGCAGACACTAGATTATTCTACAACATTACTTTCTGGGTGGGCTTCAGGGGACTGGGTTTGTCTGAAACCACAAGGTGGCAGGAGGGGTTGCAGAGCTATATCTAACCTTTCTGATTGCCTCCATTTCCATAGAGAGCTATCTCTATAGCATGGGACCTCTCTGTTTGGAAGATAGATCAGTAATAGCTGGAGAGTCAGAAATATAACATTTATGGGTCACTTTAATTTGTTTTTGTAGGAGTTATGAGTCTGTGTTTATTTAATTACTTTACACATACAATCAAAATTAACATTGGTTAAGTTCACAATTTTCCTAGCAGAGTTTCCTTGTGTCTTTTGAAGAAAACTTGAATTTTTAGGATTATGTTTTTGGTTTTTTGCTCTCCGTCCCCTAATTCTTTTTTTAAATTAATTTATTTTTTCAAGTTACATCTATATCAAAGCCCCCTCCTTCCATCTTCCTCTTCTCTGTCCTCCTCTCCTCCGATGAGGGGAGCCCCCACTTGTCATACCCCCTCAGTTCATCAGTCACATGAGGGCTAAGAGCTTCCTCTTGTCCTGGGGCTTGATATGGCACCCCATCTAGGGTAAGGTGTTCCACTAACAACTAACAACGTCCATGACTCTCTGTTGGATGGAATTTTTTGTAGATAGTTATGCTAGGTTCCTGACTGTTCAGGTCTGGGGGTGGTAGACTGTTAGCCCTGTGCTATATGGTTAATATCCACTTCTAAGAGAGTACACACCCTATGTAGTTCACTTAGGATGAGCCTTTCTAGTTCCATCCATTTGGCAGCAAATTGCATAATTTCCTTGTTTCTGATAGCTGCGTAGTATTCCATTGTGTAAGTGTACCACAGTTTTTTTTTTTTTTTTTTATCCTTTCTTCGGTTGAAGGACATCTGGTTTGTTTTCAGTTCCTGGCTATTAGGAATAAAGCTGCTATGAACATTGTTGAGGCCATGTACTTGTGGTTTGGTGTGTTCTGCGGAGCTGTCTCTGATGCAATTACACAAGGCTTGTTTATTCAATCTCTCTCAATGCTCACTGATGCAGTGGTTCAAGTTGAGAGCCCCCAGCCCAGAAAACATAAAGTTTATATACAGACTTAGACAAAGAAACAGGTTTTCTATCATATGATTGGATGACATTTAGGCAATAGTCATGTCCAATTTTCTTTTCTGTTTTTTTTTTTTAACAGTTTTTTTTTTTTTTTTTGGTTTTTCGAGACAGGGTTTCTCTGAATATCTCTGGCTGTCCTGGACTTGCTTTGTAGACCAGGCTGGCCTCGAACTCACAAAGATCCGCCTGCCTCTGCCTCCCAAGTGCTGGGATTAAAGGCGTGTGCCACCACCGCCCGGCTTTTTTTAATAGTTTTTTAAAGGACATTTATTTGATCTATGAGTGTTCTTTCTGAATGTACACCTGCAGGCCAGAAGAGGGCACCAGATCTCATTATAGATGATTATGAACCATAATGTTGTTGTCAGGAATTGAACTCAGTACCTTTGGAAGAGCAGTCAGTGTTCTTAACCTCTGAGCCATCTCTCCAGCCCTCATGTCCAGTTTTCATTGGTTGTTGTAACTAACTAATTTGTAGTGGTCAGTTTGACCATTAGAAGGTCTAATTTGATGTTTATTACTTTTCTTTGGCAGTTAGGGGATTTTCCAATAGCATAAACAATAGATGTTATGGTCATCATAACCTGGCCCGAATGAAAACAATTTTAGTCTTGGTTGTGTACTTTTCAGAAAAATTATAACAACAGAACATAAGTAACAGATTGGACATCAAGATGCAGTTATCTTAATCAGACTGAAGGTCTTTTTCCTTCCTCTACATAGCAACAGTTTCCCAGAAATACATTCCTAGGGACACAGCTTTAGGACATGAACTTAACTTTTACCTTACAGTTAGCATGAAGTCTAGAAAAATGGCTACATTAGCAATAAGAAGTGCTTAACTATATACATGTTAACACTTAGGATAACACAGATTTCCCTTGCAGTAAGGATTTCTTAGATTCCACACGTGGAGAATCTTTTGGATATATGTGCAGGAGCGGTATGGCTGGGTGTTAAGGTAGAATTATTCCCAATTTTCTATATATCCCGAGATTAATTTCCAAAGTGGTTGTACAAGTTTGCATACCCACCAGCAATGGAGGAATGTTCCTCTTTTTCCACATCCTTGCCAGCATATGGTATCTTTTGAGTTTTTGTCTGTTTTGTTTTGTTTTTCCAGACAGGGTTTCTGTGTGTATCCTTGGCTGTCCTAGACTCACTTTGTAGACCAGGTTGGCCTTGAACTCATAGAGATCCACCTGCGTCTGCCTCCTGAGTGCTGGGATTAAAGGCGTGTGCCACCATGCCTGGCTATCTTTTGAGTTTTTGATCTTAGCCATTCTGATGGGAGTAAGATGGAATCTCAGAGTTCTTTTGAGTTGGATTTCCCTGATGACCAAGGATGTTGGACATTTCTTCAATGCCTCTCAGCCTTTAGAGATTCCTCTTTTGTGAATTTTTGGTTTAGCTCTGTACCCCATTTTTTGATTAGATTGTTTGATTTGTTAGTGTTTAGTTTCTTGAGTTCTTTATATATTTTGGATATTAGCCCTCTGTCGGATGTGGGCTTGGTGAAGATCTTTTCCCAATGTGTAGGCTGCAGTTTTGTTCTAATGATGGAGTTCTTTGCCTTACAAAAGCTTTTCAGTTTATCAAGGTCCCATTTTTTGATTGTTGGTCTTAGGACCTGAGCTATTGGTGTTATGTTCAGGAAGTTGACTGCTGTGCCCATGAGTTTGAGGCTTTCCCCCCACATTCTCTTCTATTAGATTTAGTGTGTCCAGCTTTATGTCGACATTTCCTCATTCTTTCACAAATATTGTCCACATTCTTGAACATTGTAGCTTTGTGATAAGTACAGAAGTCACAGTATGCCAAAGTGTGTACTATTTCTTCATAGATCTATTGAGAATTCTAAGTTTTTTCACATGGCATATATTTTTGGAATGAGTTTTCCTGTTAGAAATATTTAGGAATTTTTCTTGGATTGTATTGAATTTATGCTGCAAATTGAATGATGATAGCCAACATCTTTTTTTTTCCTTGAAAACACATCATTTTAATGGTGTTGTTTATATGGCATAAAAGCGTAAAACATTATTCTACATAATCATTTGTTTAGCAAATTACAGTAAGTGTATAATATTGAAACTGGTATGAAATAATGTACAAGGCTGCAGAAAGAGGACAAAAGTATAGAGTTTATTGATCTAGAATATATTATTATGGTCACATAAAAGCTACCCCACCAAATATTTACTTGAGAAGACAAAAAGCAAAAATAAAAGTTGGTCTATAATTGAACAGTGAATCTGACTGTGACATCGCCTTGCGTATTAGCATACAAAATAAACTCTGATAGCACATGTTGAGATTTCCCACAGATATCAACTAAAATTAGTTAAAACCATGTTGTGTTGTTATAGTTGATGTAAAATTTCACATGTAGCGAATGTATTCTGATGCATTTGGATATAGTACCTACACCTACACAACTTCATTACCACAACAACACAGTAAACCGTGTTCTCGACATATTCTCATTCTATATATGTTTGTGTGTATCTACAATACACAGAGCTCTCATAATGATTGCTATGGATTTCATCAATCTTCTCAGTATATTTCTCATGCACTTGAGAATAGTTGTAAGAAGTATCAGAATCTTCATGCTCATTATATTTATATTCATGATGGCCTAGATTTTATAAGAATCAAAATTCTCACTGTTGAGGATAAGCTGGTTACCTCTGTAGGGTACTGTGCTAAATGAATGAAGACAATAGCAATGGTGAAAGGATTATACACTTATAAAAGAGACACTCGGTGCTGTATTGGTCATACAGCATCATGTAATTACAGCTTAAACAGTGTCAATTAACCCATTCTTTGTCCCATCTAATTTTAATTTTTAATGCATTCTCATTTGTCACATCGGTGTGAAAGCTTCAGTCGTCTTGTTTACTTTACAGGTATCAATAGAAAATGAAGGGCAGAAAAACGCAGAATCTAGCCAAAGCAATAACCTTCAAATGGTTTTTCTAACATTTTTTAAAGTTGGTATGTGGAGGAAAAAAAATTAAATGTCAAACTTTTTATAGCATGAATTGTTACAGAGATGATAAGCAAATGTGCTCTTATAGTATACTGTAAAAATCCAGACAGTTGCTTTATTTGGATGTTATGAGAATTTTCTGCCAATGAAAAATACTGCATGAAAAATTAAAAATGAGGTTAAGAAATAGACTCACTTGTTTTGCTTGTAATTAAATAATGATAATAAATTATAATTGAATAAAAATGTACTAGTCTTAGACAAGTGACCCATCACATTATTTTCTTCTGATCAAATAACCTGCCTTAGATGGAAACACTTTTATTTTTGCTTTGGAGAATGTGTTTAAACATTTTAACATTTTTAAATATCAGTTTGTATATGTTTAATGTATTACATAATTAATGTATCAATTACTGTATAACATTACATGTGTATTTGTATTATTTGAATAATTATTCAAACATTAGTTTTCCTTAAAGAGAAGCAAGAGTACTCTTTTGGAATTAAATGAGCAGGAACATATGTATTCCACAATCCGAAATAATGAAAGATAACACAAGAAAATGACCTGGGTTTCTTTTTCATGATATATATTTCACATTACTGAGAGTCAAACTTCTAATTTCACAGATATAGATAGGCCCCGAGAATGATGGCACTGGAGAGATGGCTCAGCAGTTAAGAGCACACTGGATATTCTTCCAAAGGCCCAGGGTTCAAATCCTAGCATGCACATTGTAGTTCAAAACTGTCTGTAATGGCTAGGCATGGTGGGTCATGCCTTGAATCACAGCACTGGGGAGGCTGAGGCAAGTAGATCTCTGTGAGTTCAAGGCCAGCCTAGTCTACAGAGTGAATTCCAGGATAGCCAGAGTTACTACACAGAGAAAGCCTGTCTCAAAAAAACAAAAAGAAAAAAAGAGCTTGCCATAAATTCCTGTGTTAATGTTCACCCTCAACACACAAAGAAAAATAATTGTATCTGTCAAAATTATGTAAATTATGTTTTCCCTGTATTCACTTCTCTCTGTTCATTATTTCTCCCCTTCTTTGCATTTTTAATTAGGAAAATTGAATTACTGTTTCTTTGAACTGAAATAGCTTCTTCTTTCATATGATGTATTCTGACCACCATTTCCCCTTCCTCCACTCCTCCTTCATCCAGCCTACATTCCTTCTTCCCCAGATCCACTTCCCCTCCTGTGTTCCCTGTTCAAAAAAAGAATAGGCCTCCAAGAGAGGACAGCCATACAAGACCAAAGAAGATACAAAAGACAGGGCAATAGACCCCCTGGTGAGACTGGACAAGGCAACGCAATAGGGGCTAGAGTCTCATGAGCAGGTGAGAGAATCAAAGCTACACCTGCTGCCCTGTTAGGATTCCCTCAAAACCACCAAGCTAACGGCCATAGCATATCAGCAACGGACCTGGTACAGAGCCATGTACATCACATGCTTGCCATGTAAGTTCTGTGAGATTCTTGGCTCTCGGGGTAGTGGGTTCCCTCTCATGGCATGTGCTTCAAGGTAAATTAAACACTGATTCACCACTCAAACACATTTGGTGACACCATGACCCTGCACATCTTGCAGGCAGGACTGATTTTAGGTGGAAGGTTTTTTAGCTGGTTGGGTGTCCAGGTTTCTCTGCCTGTAGCCTGTAGAGTACCTTCTCACCCCAAAGAGACTGGAACATGGAGGTGAAAGCTCTAAGCCTACACTTGTTGAACCTGTGTACATTCAGTGTATGGAAATTGTCCTTAGCAATGTGTCCCTGCTGTCAGCTTTCATAGAGCAGCATGCTGTCCTTCCTTCAGCATGGGTTGTTTAGGGATCTCCATGAGACATCCTTGGTCAGAACTTCCATGTCAGGAAATAAGTGGAGGAAGCACCAGAATTATATGTCAATGAAGTATATGTTTACAGTGTTGTCCGTATCAAGCTTTCTGTTATACACATACATGGGATATTTTAGGATGCAGTGACCTATGATGATGTGCATGTGAACTTCACTCGGGAAGAGTGGGTTTTGCTGGATCCTTCCCAGAAGAGTCTCTACAATGATGTGATGCTGGAAACTTATGAGAACCTCACTACTATAGGTAAGACAGTGAATCTTCTTTCACTTTTTAAAATAAAAGGACAACTCTTTCTTTGTTATTGATACTTTTCTGTAATTCCTGTTGAGAATGAAGAAGAATGAAGTAAATAAGTCAGGCATGGTTGTTAGGTTCACTGAAGATAGTAATTTCAATTTTGCTTAATTTCCATTAATACCTCAAACATCTGGTACTATATTTCAGGCTACAATTGGAAAGACCATAATATTGGAGAACATTTTCAAAATTCTAGAAGACATGGAAGGTAATTTTCATATGCATGCTGATATGAATATGCCTCTGAAGAAATTTTGAAGTTTCCTGGAGTTTTAAAGAAAAGCAACAGTGAAAAAAAAACTGTTTTATGTATATCAATGATTATTAAATTCTTACAAAGCCATGTATGTCAGGTATTACATTTGTGTTTTCAAGGCATTCCTCTAAGAAAGAAGGCTATAAAACAATTGCTTCATAGATTTCATCATTTGAATCTTAGCCCCATTAGAGCTGTGCTATAGAACTGCCAATCTATTTAGCCTCATACCACTTAGATTGCAAAAAGGTTTATTATAGGTGATAAGTGTATGTCCAAAACTTTCCTATAAGCAAATAGTCAATAGTAAATCTGGTGTGACTCATACAATTGTAGCAATGTTGCTAAGTTTATTGAGAGGGGCAGTTTATGAGAGTCAAGATTGTTTTGGAGACAACTTAATCCTGTAACACATGTCCATGAGGAACAAAAAATCAAACCCATGTAAATGCAATGTAGAACCCTTTCATTTGTTACTCTTCTTTTAATAGGTATATCATATGCCACAATGGATGTAAGCCATGTGAGCATTGGGATATTGAAAGAAGCAGCATACCCCTCTCTCAGAACAATTAGAAGATGTGTAGCAGTCCCCAATTTGAGTACTTTCTGAAAGTGATACATTTACAATTACTTGGTTCTCCAACTTTATTGGGAACTTCCACTAACTCTTACCATCACAGGTTTCTTCAGAGATACAAAAGAACCCATATGAAGGGGAACATCATGAACATAAACAAAATGATAAAATTTTAAGATTTGATTCCTCTTTATAATTAGACCAAATTTTGAAATTAATTCATACAGATAAAAAGATTCATTAGTGCAATGAATATTGTAAAACTTTCACATGTGCCAATTATTTTTGCAGGCATGAAAAAAGTCATACTGGAGAGAAACACTATGAAGGTATTCAATATGGTGAAGCCTTTGCACACCACAGAAGTCTCCAAATACATAAAAGAACATATACTGGAGAAAAACCCTATGAGTGTAACAAATGTAATGAAGACTTTGCCTGGCACAGTCATCTTCAAAGGCATGAAACAATTCACACAGGAGAGAAACCTTGTGAATGTAATGAATGTGGTAAAGTCTTTTCACATAAGAGTTATCTCCTAAGTCATAAAAGAACACATACTGGTGAGAAACCATATGAATGCAAGCAATGTGGTAAAGCCTTTGCATGTCACAGTAATCTCCGAAGTCATGAAAGAACACATACTGGAGAGAAACCCTATGAATGTAATCAATGTGGTAAAGCCTTTGCATGTCACAGTCATCTTCAAATGCATAAAAGAATACATACTGGAGAGAAACCTTATGAATGTAACCAATGTGGTAAAGCGTTTGCATTTCATAATAGTCTACGATATCATAAACGAACACATACTGGAGAGAAACCATACAAATGTAACCAGTGTGGGAAAGCCTTCGCATGTCACCATAGTCTCCAAAGGCATAAAAGAACACATACTGGAGAGAAACCCTATGAATGTAACCAGTGTGGTAAAGCCTTTGCATGTCAAGGTAATCTTCGAAGCCATAAGACAACACACACTAGAGAGAAACCATATGAATGTAATCAGTGTGGTAAAGCCTTCGCATGTCATAGTAGTCTCCGAAGGCATCAAAGAACACATACTGGAGAGAAACCATATGAATGTAACCAATGTGGTAAAGCCTTTGCATGTCACAGTAGTCTCCGAAAACATAAAATAACACATACTGGAGAGAAACCCTACGAATGTAATCAGTGTGGTAAATCCTTTGTACGTCACAATCATCTTCAAATACATAAAAGAATACATACTGGAGAGAAACCTTATGAATGTAAACAATGTGGTAAAACCTTTGCATTTCACAATAGTCTCCGATATCATAAAAGAATACATACTGGATAGAAACCCTGTGAATATAACCGATATGGTAAAGCCTTTGCATGTCACAGTATTCTCTGGTACATAAAAGAACATATACTGGTGATAAACCCTATAAATATAATCAATGTGGTAAAGCCTTTTCACAACCCAGTTATCTATGAATACATAAAATAACAAAACACTGAAGAGAAACCCTCTGAATATAATCAATGTAGTAAAGCCTTTCCAAATCACAGTACTCTCTGAATACATAAAGAACACATGCTGGAGAGAACCCCTATGAATGTAACCAATGTGATTAAAGCCTTTGTGCTTAACAATCATCAAAGGCATGAAACAATTTATACTGGTGAGAAACCTTGTGAATGTATTTAATGTGGTGAAACCTTTGCACGTTTCTGAAGTTTTTATCATCATGAAAATATTCATACTGGAGAGAAATTCATGAATGTAAGTAATGTGGTAAAGCCTTTGTATTATGGGGTATACTGAGACCCAATACAACTCAAACACCAGGTCAATGTAAATGTCAAGAATCTATTGTAATCAAGGTACTACTGATCAATCAGGGCCACAGAACATATTGGGAATCTGAGCTGTGACACCTCGCTCACACCCCCCCACCCCTCCACCTCCAAGCCAGAATGTTATAGATCTTTTAAGCTTGAAAATCAGAAACATTGCAGATGTAGCATATGCCTTGAATCCCAACACTCAGGAAGCAGAGGCAAATGAATCTCTGTGAGTTCAAGATTGGTCTGATCTACAAAGGGAGTTCTAGGACATCCAGGGCTGTTACACAGAGAAACCCTGTGTCAAAAAACAACAACAACAAAAAAAAAAAAAGAGGAAAATGAGAGAAACATGTGAGCCAAGTTGTAGCTATATTTTTCTCACCAATCAGGATTTAGAGATAGGGGCTTTCCTTATGTAGTTGATCTATGTCAACTGAATACAGAATGTAGGTTTTACAGTCTGGCCAATCATCATCATTTTTGCTTTTGTGTTTAGGAAAAGGCATTATATTTTGAGAACAAAAGATGAATAACAGAAATTGTGCTTTGGAAGAGTCATTATGTTTGGGGATGAAAAATTGCATACAGGAAGCTGGTCAGGTATTGGAAAGTTCCCAGCTCTCCTAGAGCCTGGGAACTTGAACTTAGTTTCAACCTATGATTAAATGGTGTCTAATAATAAAAAGATAGTATTTAAAACAAGTTTCTTTTGCTTGTTCCCAACATTTGTATGTGACAGTCATCTCTGACTACATAAAAGAACACATATTGGAGAGTTACCCTATAAATGTAATCAATGTGATAAAATCTTTCCCAACACAGTTATCTGCGAATACCTAAAAGAACACATACTGGAAAGAAACACTGCATATACAATGTGGTAAAGCCTTTACGTGTCGCAGTCATCTTAGAAATCATGAGGAAAAATTCATACTACAGAGAAACTATGTAAATGTAGTCAGTATGATAAAGTTTTGCACTCCATGGTATGATGGGGTGGTGTTAAGCATTCTAAATGTTAATTGGTCCTGTTTGCTGTCTGTTACTTACTTTGTCTCTGATTGGTTAAATAAATGCTGAGGCCTGTAGATTGGGAAGACAGAGGTAGGCAGGACTAAGGTTCGCGGACTTTTTAGAGAGATATAGAGCATCTTGAGAAGAAGAAGGCTGGAGAGGAGAAGCCAGGAGTAAACAAGGAAAACACGCCATGGGATAGATTAAAAAAGATCCTTCCACATGGCCTGGAACATTGGCTTATTGTGGAGAATAATAGTCCAAAGGGACATATATATGTATATATGGGGTCATATTTGGGTAATAGAATTATGAGCTAGCTTAGATGGGCTAGGATTACACAACCCAGGCCTAGGCTTGTTAAGATCCACTTGGTGTCTGTGTGTATTCATTTACAATGGCGGGTTAAGGATTAACACTGCAAATCAAGATAATATAAATACTGGTTAAATAATTTAATTAGCCATTATTTTTTCTATGTAGGTATTTCATACAAGAGTAAAACTTTTATAATGAATCTGTTAAATTTTTTGCATGTCACAGTAGTCTTTGAGGACTTTAAAGAACTCATACAGGAGGGATTCTGTGACTATAAAGGATTTGATAAGATCTTTACCCAACACACTTACATTCAGTCACACAAGATTATTTATTCTGAAGAAAAAAAATCACAAGTGTTTACAATATACTCAAACATTATGATATCCCTCTTTATTTTGTTTGTACATTCAAACTCATATGGACAAAAGTCCAATGAATTTGACCAAAGGTAATCTTTTTAGATTTCACAATTCTCTTCAATTACATGAAATAACTTATCTAGTTGTCAAACTTTATGAGTGAGTATTAGTGCCTTTTCTGTTGCTATGAGAAAACACAACGTCTAAGGCAGCTTACAAAAGAGTTTAATTTGGCTTAAGGTTCCAGAGGGATATGGATCACCTTGAAAGTGTCAACTCAACAAGTGCCACATATGGCAGCTAATGCAGGAAGCTCAGAGTGCACATCCTCAACCTGCAACATGAAGCAGAGAATGGGAAGTAGAAATGGTGTGTGTATATAAATTCTCAAGCTCACCCCAAGTGACGTATTTCCTTCAGCAAAGCTGCATTTCCTAAATCTTCCCAAATAATACTACTAACTGAGAGGGACTGATTTTTTTCACTTCAAACCTACATGTTTGGTTTCTGTTACATGAACAAATTTATGATGTAGAAAAACTGTGTAGGTAAGCCTTTAGTTGCTTCAATGCCCGAGATACAGGGATGAACACTTACACAGAAAAACATTCATGAGTAAAAATTTATTTGTTGAACCATTTTTATTTTAACTATGAAATGTCTGTGTCTTTTTGGGTGTATGTGCACACGTATGCTTGTTCCCAAGAAGATGAGACCACTATTGCATCTTCTTGTAGCAAGAATTACAAGAAGTCATCAAAAACCTGCCCCTGGTCCTGGAAATGAATTTGTCTTAACTGCACAGCCATATCACTAGTCCTGTAAATATTTTAAAGCATTTCTATACCATTATGATGCCAGGAAGTAGGAAAGAATTCATACAAGAGAAAAACCCTACTCATGTAAATGATTTGATAAAGACCTTAGACATCATAGTTATCTTCAGTTTCAAGAAAAAAAGTCTTGTTTTTCTGGGTAGTGGTGGTGGCTCACTCCTTTAATCCCAGAGCTTGGGACGCAGAGCCAGGTGGATCCCTGTGAATTCAAGGCCAGCCTTGTCTACACAGCATGTCCCGGACAATTACAACTTACCAGAGAAACCCTGTCTCGACACAGCCCCCCCCCCAAAAAAAAATCTGTTTCATCTTTTTCTCATCGTAACCTTGAAGGAAGGAAAATATTTATCTTGTTCACTCAAATGTAATGGAGGTGATCACCAATTGTGGTTGTGGTTTGCATTTTGAAACCTTTGGAGTAGGTATGGAAGTTTGCTGTATGTGTGGCAAATCCATTTACAGAAGTTTATTAGGCCATTCTTATATTCCTTCTGTGGCTTCTGTATATCTTCTATTGTGCTTTCACTTGGTGATAGGTATTATTTTTCTGCTGCAATGAATATAATGGGATGTCCATCATCTATGTGGTCCATTGTTTATTTAAATATCAGGCATTGTATGATCATTCTTTTTATGTAAGAGTACCTGTGAAAGGGTGGTGAGTAGTTGTTCCTGGGCTTGTTTTTCATATTTTCACAAATTCCCTTAAGAAGTTGTCATTTTTTATTTGTCTTGGCTTGGAAATCCATCATTAATGAAGGCTACATTTTAACTCTTGATTCTCATGTGGTAGCCTCCTGAATACAAATCCAAGGGTAGAAGATGTACCCCCAAATCAATACATTTTAATGATGTTAAAGTTCTTAATAGAAGAGAATGTAATACATTAAATACCTCAAACACATATCCAAAGCAGCTTTTACATCTATCTGGTAGAGATGTAATGAAGTAACAATCAGCAATCAACTATATCTTACAACATAGCTTGATTGGTATGGACATGTATATATTATTTGATGTTTCATGCTTCTTCACGTTTCCATTAGTTACTGTTTGGCACTTCATCTTGAAGTGTGCCTTCTAAGGGAATTATCTAGAGATGGTAGATGATGTAACAGAAATAAGTTTTACTTTAAAGAATTCTGGTGTGTGTATGTGTGTGTGATTATGGGTTTTTAGGCCATGTCATAATCTTTAAACTCAAATACAACTATTAGTTGAAATATTACATTAGTAAAATATTGTCTTTTCAGATTGTAAACATTGTCATCTAAGGATGGATGAAAACTGGATGATTTGAATAATAAATCCTATTTGCAAATGAAAATTATGTGATGCTATCTTTTTATGAAATGTGTTAGTTTATTCTTAGGAGTAAACTAAATGTTCACAACATTTTCTAAGAACTACAAATTAATGCCAGAGAATTGTCTCAGTGGGTAAAGTTGGTTGTTGCCAAGCCTGATGACCTGAAATCAATCTCTGGGAGACCTATATCACTCCTACAAATCTTTCCTTTATTTGTACATATGAGCTGTCACATATGCACACTCATACACCAGCATATACATAAATAATTTTTAAACCCAAATAAGGGCCAATGAACCAAATGACTCCCTGGGTTTCATGTCTAGAAGTCACATATGGAAAGTAAATAGTAGACAGCAATAGGTTGTCCTCTCACATCTACCTACACACCATGGGACATGCGTGTACACAGGAACATAGTTCAAACACTTCTAAAAATTAACAAAGCAAAGAAAGTAACTTAATTATTGAGAATGATTGAAAAGATTTACCAGTTCACATTATTATTGTAGAATTTCAGGAAGTATTACTCTTCATGAAAACAATGATGGTGGGGGATCCAAGATGGTGGCAGCCCACATGGACACATTTTGAATGTGGGGAAAACAGCTATAACATCACAGAGTTATAAGACGCTGAGCAATAATCTGAGTGGCATGAACCTGCTGGGTTTTACACAGCGACCCAAGACTTTCCTCTCCTCTCTCAGACACTTAGAAAGAGACCAGCAGAAACTGCGGAAGCCACTGAATCCTGGAATCATCACCAGCAGAGGGATGGGGTAAGAGCCACTCAAATACCCAGCAAGCAGCTCCAAACCCCAGACAGAATCACTCACCGGACTCCTGAGCTCCCAGATTTCACGCAGGCAATCCGACACCGCGGAGCCGTGGGAACTGGATATATTCTCAGTGGAATCATTGTGGCTACTGGCCACAGCATGTTCTGAATTGTGGGGCAGCAGCAGGACCACAGCGCAGTAGCGTTTTGGCAAACACAAGCATATATGGGCTTCCCTATAGGGGTGTTAGACATACAGGCCCCTCTATTGGATTTGCAGTCATTGGGAAGAACACTCCAGCTAGACAGAGCAGCGGGATACACTTCTGGCAGTGGATTACACTGCCACACCACTACAGTGTTCCAGGACTTGGAAGACAGTGGCTCCAATAGCTAGTATCCAAGGACAGCTCCAGACAGATGTAGGAGAGGGCTGGCTCTTTCGCGGGAAACCAGATCTTCAGCATATATAGTTCCACCCTTGGAGCAGTGAGGTCTTGGCCTGGGTGCATTGCTGAGTGACTCAGACTTAAGGGCTTAGTGCTTAGGGCCGAGAGGGCACAGAGGTGCCCTGGGGACCATCTAGATAGGCTCAAGAAAACAAAGAACTCAGTACTGGAAATATAGGCGCTGAAGGATCGGAATCACCAGATACGAACACTGAGCACCTCCCACCAGGAAACTGTACTCCCTTCCTGTTGGATCCTGACTCCAGCTGGCGGACTCAACCCCCAAACTTAGGACCTCCAGAGTCCATGGCATCTGTGCCTGGACACCCAGGAGCATACCAGCAGAGCCGCTACATGCTGAGTACACAGACTGCAACACAGAGAGCTCTGACTCGGGAGCAATGAAACAATCCCGGGCCATTCCTCATTGCCTAGGAGTGGGCTTTACCAGTTCACAGTGCTTCTGGCTATTAGATGCACATTGATCTTGGGAACCTCCTGAGAGCAGCTTGGGAGGACCACGAACACGGTCTGCCAAGTAAGCTGTAGGGGAGCTACAGCACCAGTGTAACCGACCTTTTAAATTATTATTTATTTATTACTAAATTCACTTATTAACAAACACCAACAATTTCTTAACTATTAATCCTATAAATTCCTACAACCCCTTTAACCTATCCACTAAACCTATTGATAATTATAACAACTACTTTCATAACCTTTTAGAATGATACAGTCTCTGGGGCAGGTCCTCAGTTGTCAGGAACACAGTCTTTGTCGTAGATTCTTTAACACACTTAGCAGTCCTTTTTCTGGATCTCTCAGATGCAGGTTCGTCAGGGTAAGTTGGTTATTGCAGTCTCACCTTAAATAAGGCTTCATGCTTTCTTCTCTGTGGGAGACCCCAGCCGTCTGCAGGCCAACTTACTTCTTTTGAATCAGGAACTCAGCTGCTCTGCCTCAGTCCTTAAAGCCAGGCACAGTTTCCCCTAGGCTACTGATCGGACAGATCAAATCCCTCCAGGCAAAAGCTGAGCCACAGGGTCCAGTCCTTGGCCTTTTGGTGTCTTGCTCAGGCTTTCTTTGCTCACCGGCTTCTTTCTGCTTCAGGGAGAGAGCTGGCCATCAATGGCCAGCCCTTTTTTCAGCAGGACTCTTGGAGCTCTCTAGCATCAGGGGCCTCTTCTTCTTTCTGGGCTCCATGCACTGTCCTTAAATAGGAGGAACTCTGTTTCAGCTTAATTTGGGCTCCGCCCACTTAGCAGCTGAAAACAATGTCAGGCCAGATACTTTGTTTCTTCAAGTCTATTGAGTCTTTCCTGTTTTTCCTGACTTCAACCTTGTTTTTCAGTCTATTAAGTCTTTCCTGTTTTTGCTGACTTCATGCTGATAATGCTCTTCAGGCCCCGAATTAAGAGACAGTATCAGAAACTCCTATATATTTTCTAAATCTAATTTATCTAACCCCTACACACCAGCCAACAGTCTGTGGCCTGCCAACCTGCACTGTCATCTATATGAAGACCAGTTGAATCCCAGGAACCTATAGGAAAACATCCCACCACAACCCCTCACCTGAGTCCCCAACTGGGACAAAACAGGAAGGGGTGAGCTCTGGGAGACACACTGAGAACAAACCTCCACACAAGGCCCCATCCAGCCTGTGGAAAGCTACAGATCACCAAGCTATATGACTTCTACACCAAAGCACCCCTCTTGGCACCAAGCCCAGAAGGCACCAGGAACAAACAGCTAAGAACAACCAAATGGCTAAAGGTCAGTGAAAGAACAGATCTGACAAAAGTCAGGGAAATATGACTCCAACAAAATGCAGCTGTGCTAGTACAGCAAGCGCTGACCAGTCCACCACAGCTGAAAAACATGAAAACGATGACAAATCTATATTCTGGAAAGTGATAGAGTCCTTTCAAGAAGAAATTAAATCTCTGAAGGAATTCAAAGATTCCACAATTTTACAAGTGAAAGCAACAGAGAATACCATTAGAGATCTCCAAGCCAAAGTGGCTCAACTTGAACAGGAAAGAGACAAGGCAACAAGCAAATTGGAACAGGAAACATATAAAATGAATAAAATGTTTCAAGACTTGAAATTGGAAGTAGAAGCAATAACGAAAAAAAAAATAAGAGTGGAAGTGGAGAATCAAGGGAAGTGAACAGTAACTACAGACATGAGTATCAAAAATAGGATACAAGAGATGGAAGACAGGATCTCAGGCGTGGAAGATTCTATGGAAGAAATCAGTACAACAACCAACGAAAATGAGAAAGCTAAAAAAATTCTCACCCATAACATCAAAGAAATCAAGGACTCAATGAAAAGATGGAACCTAAGAATTATAGGCATAGAGGAAAGAGAAGACTCCCGACTCCAAGGTCCAGGAAACATCTTCAACAAAACCATAGATGAAAACTTCCCAAACCTAAAGAAAGAGATGCCAAAAAAATTCCAAGAGGCTTACAGAACACCAAACAGATTAGATCAGAAAAGAAACTCCTCTCACCACATAATAATTGAAACTCCAAATGTCCAGAACAAAGAAAGAATATTAAAAGCTGTAAGAGAAAAAGGTCAAGTAACATATAATGACAGACCCATCAGAATTACACCTGAATTCTCCTCAGAAACTTTAAAAGCCAGAAGGGCCCGGGCAGACGTCCTACAAGCCCAAAAAGAACATAGGTGCCCAGCCAGACTACTATACTCAGTAAAACTCTCTATCAACATATATGAGGAAAACATGATATTCCATGACAAAATCAAATTTAAACGGTATCTACCCACAAATCCAGCCCTGCAGAAGATATTGCCTTTATTATGTTTAGGTATGGACTTTGTATACCAGATCCCTCCAAGAATTTTAGCATGAAGAGGTGTTAGATTTTGTCAAATGCTTTTTCAGCATCTAGCAAGATGATCATGTGGTTTTTTCTTTTAGATTGTTTATTTGGTGGATTTTCATATATTGGAGCATGTCTACACCCCTGAGATGAAGCTTATTTGGTCATGGTGTACCTTTGATGTGTTCTTGTATTCGGTTTGCAAGTATTTTTCTATTTTAATTTATTTATTTATTACTTCAGGTTACATCTCCATCATAGTGTCCTCTTTCCACCCCTCCCAGTCTCGCCCTCCCACCCTTTACCCCCTATCCCTTCCATCTCACTCCTCTGGAGTGGAGTGTCCCTACATAACAGTCCCCCACCCCAGTTCAGCAGTCATATGAGGGCCAAGAGCCTCCTCATACACTGGGGCCATATAAGGCAGCACCACTAGGGCAAAGTGTCTCACTGACAAGAAAAAAGTTTATGTTTATGTTCCCTTTGTTGCATTCATTGTAGTATAGTTATCCTGTACTATATGGCTAAAATCTGACTATAAGTGAATATATGCCATGTGCATCCTCCTGGGTCTGGATTAGCTCACTCAGGATGAGCTTCTCTAGTTCCATCTATTTGGCTGCAAATTGTATGATTTCCTTTTTTTCTGATAGCTGAGTAGTATTCCATTGTGTAGATGTACCACAATTTTTAATCCATTCTTTGGTTGAGGGACATCTGGGTTATTTCCAATTTCTAGTTATTACAAATAAGGCTACTATGAACATAGATGAGGAAACTTCCTTGTGATTCGATGAGGAGTCATTTGTTTGTATACCCAGAAGTGGCATGGCTGGGTCCTAGGCAGAGCTATTCCAAGCTTTCTAAGATATTGCCAGACTGACCTCCATAGTGGTTGTACAAGCCTGCACTCCCACTAGCAATGGAGGAGGGTTCCCCTTTCTCCACACCCTCGCCAGCATGTGCTGTCATATGAGCTTTTGATCTTAGCCATTCTGACAGGTGTGAGGAGATAGAATCTCAGAGTCATCTTGAGTTGCAGTTCTCTTATGATTAAGGATGCTGAGCACTTCTTCAAGTGTCTCTCAGCCATTAGGGCTTCCTCCTTTGTGAATTCTCTGTTTAGCTCTGTTCCTCATTTTTTGATTGGATTAGTTGGTTTCTTGGCATTTAATTTCTTGAGTTCTTTTAAAATTTGGATATTAGCCCTCTGTCAGATGTGGGGTTGGTGAAGATTTTTTCCCAATCTGTAGGCTGCCATTTTGTTTGAAAGACAGTGTCTTTTGTCTTACAGAAGCTTTTCAGTTTCCTGAGGTCCCTCCCATTTATTGATTGTTGTTCTTAGGTCCTGAGCTGTTGGTGTTCTGTTCAGGAAGTTGTCACCTGTTCCAATGAGTTCGAGGGTTTTCCCCACTTTCTCTTCTAGTAGATTTAGTGTGACCAGCCTTATGTGAAGGTCTTTGATCCACTTGGACTTAAGTTTTGTTCAAGGTGACAAGTATGGGTTTAATTTCATTCTTTCACATGTTGACATTCAGTTGGACCAGCACCATTTGTTGAAGATGCTGTCCTTTTTCCATTGTATGGTTTTGGCTTCTTTGTCAAAAATTAAGTGACCATAGGTGTGTGGGTTCATTTCTGGTCTTCAATTCGATTCCATTGATCCACTGGTCTGTTTTTATACCAGTACCATGCTGTTTTTATTAGTATTGCTCTGTAGTACAGCTTGAAATCTGGGATGGTGATCCCTCCAGATTATTATTTTTTTATTGTACAGGATTGAATTAGCTATTCTGGGTTTTTTGTTGTTCTATATGAAATTGAGAATTTATTTTTCCATGTCTATTGGATCCCCCCACTTTTTTTCTTTTTTGTTTTTTTGAGACAGGATTTCTCTGTGTAACAGCTCTGGATATCCTGGACTTGTTTTGTAGACTAGGCTATCCTAGAACTCACAGAAATCTGCCTGCCTCTACCTCCCACGTGCTGGGATTAAAGGTGTGCACACCACGCCCGGCAGGTTTGCAAGTATTTTATTGAGTATTTTTGCATTTATATTCAAAATGGAAGTTGGTCTGAAATTCTTTTTCTTTGTTGGGTCTTTGTTTGGTTTAGGTATCAGGCATTGCTGTGGCCTCATAGAATGAGGGGTCCTGTTTCCCGAGAACTCCAGGGGATAACCTCTTGGAGACTCTCTGTTAGAAGCTCTGTCATATATATGTGAGGTGTCTAGAGGCCAGAGGTGAGTGCAAGCATCCTAGGACTCAAGGGAGGATCCCTCAGAGAAGCTCTCTCTGGACAGAAGAAACAGCTAGAGGCCTGAAGCTGAGGCAAGCTGTCCTTGGGGATCAGTTATTCCTCTAGAAGATGGTCTCTCAAAGATACACCTGGTGGCTGCCAGTGTTCCCTCTGTTTCTATTCTGTGGAAGAGTATTAGCTCTTTGAAGGTCTGGTAGAATTCTGTGTTGAAACCCTCTGGCCATGGGCTTCTTTTGTTTGGCAGACTTTTAATGCCTGCTCCTATTTCCTTAGGGGTTATAGACTGTTTAATTTGTTCATCTGATCATGATTTAACCTTGGTACTTGGAATCTATGATGAAAATTTCCATTTCACTTAGGTTGTCCAATTTTGTAGAGTACAGTATTTTCAAGTAAGACCTACAAATGATTCTTTGAATTTCCTCAATGTCTGTTGTTATTTCTCCCTTTTCATTACTAATTTTGATGATTTAGATATTTTCTCTCTGTCTTTTAGTTAGTTTGACTAACAGTTTTTCTGTTTTGTTGATTTTCTCAAAGAACCAGCTCTTGGTTTCATTGATGTTTGGTATTGTTCTTTTTGTTTCTCAGTTATTGATTTCATCCCTGAGTTTGATTATTTCTTGCTGTCTGCTTCTTTTGGGAGTATTTGCTTCTTTTTTTCATAGAGCTTTCAGTTGTGCTGTTAAGTTGCTAATATGAGATGTCTCCAATTTCTTTTTGAAAGCACTTAGTGCTCTGAACTTTCCTCTTAGCACTGCTTTCTTTGTGTCCCATAAGTTTAGGTATGTTGTGCCTTCATTTTCATTGAATTTTAGGAAGTCTTTGATTTCTTTCTTTATTTGTTCTCTGACCCAGTGGACACTGAGTAGAGAGTTGTTCAGTTTCATTGAATGTCACGTTCCTCTCGACCGGCAAGAACGACGCAACTCACAAAAGCTCTTTTCCTGTAGTTTATTTAGGTCCCTTGAAAACAGTCTTCCGAATAGGGCCGGGCAGACCCAACCCACAGGCTAAATACTAAATGAACAGCCAATCAAGTAAAGCCACGTAGTGCTATCTTAGAGGCCCACGTATGCGGAAGCAAGCCAGATCAGCGGTCTTAGCCAAATATGGACTTGTTTACCACCGAGAGCGCTCACCGTTGGGCTGGTGGAAGGCGGAGACCAGCGCCATTTTTAAGGCGCGGCACGTCGCAGCTCTCTACAGTTCCTCCTTTTTTTTAATTTTTTCTAAAGTTGGTAGAAGTCCCTGGAAAGGTTTCGTAATCCCCCTATCTGGGGATCTCACGGTGGGCCTGAGCCTGTAGGAGGGCGGTGCTCAAACTCTTACCCGTCTCTGGGTCAGCCTCCCCACTCGGGACTGCCCTGTCTTAGGTGGCCGAGACTTACCTGTCAACTCCGTCACTGACTTACCAGACCCTAATATCCGTGGAACGAATACCTCAGTGGGCAGGGACTATGCTTAGTGAAGATTTACTTCACGGCAGCAAGCCATGCCTGAGGGGACTGGCCCGCCTCAATGGCGACAAGGGCTTGTATAATCATGGCTACATTACGCTTTTGTGTGGTTCTCATTTTGTAGATGCACCATAGGCAAACCAGAGAGGCTAGTATCATTAGTATCGCCAAAGAGCCTACGCCCGCCCACTCCTTAAGATGATCTATAGCCGTCTGTATCCAGGAAGTCAAGCCAGTAGCCAGGCTCAGATCCACCCGAGTGGAGTTGATGTGGACAATTGTTGCTCTCAGCTCTCTCATCAAATTTTTAAATTTAGCCGACCAATCCTGTAAGAGGAACTTTGACAATTGTCTGGACAAGTTAGCAGCTTTTGTATAATTTTGATATTGTACGGAGGTAACACACAAACCTTGTATTTTTTACTCACATCCCAATTGTGTTAGTTGTCAAAGAGAATCAATCTGTTTTTGTATTAAATCTATGTGTTGATTAACTATCATAAGACCTCCTTTGAGATGAGAATTTATAGAGTTTTGAGTATCCAATGCCTGTGTCACAGTGGCTGAGATGTTATTTAGGGCATTGGCAGTCTGTATAGAACTAGACAAGGCAATAGCTGAGGCAGTAGCTCCCACAGCAGCAATAGTGATAGCAGTAACAATAGCTGTAGTGATGCCAAAATCTCTTTTAAACCTGAATAGCATCATGGTATTAGGAGCCTCTACAGGAACTGGTACATATCGAGGCATTTTAGTCACCACAGCCACAGGAAAGGCTGTGGCATTTCAGCATAGGGCATAAAAACATGTACCTGGAGTGCATACTAACTTTTCTTCACCTAAGGATGCACTCCCATTACTTACAATCCACAGAAAAGGAGGCCAGAGACATACTGGCGAAGTTGAAAAGCTCTTGTTGTGATAAGAATGAAACAAAGAATTTCAAGTACCAGAGCCACTACTGTTAGAAAAATCCAATTTGGTAGCAGACCTTAGAGAAAAATTACCTCTTTGATAAATACCTCCCCCAAGTATAATGACAGGTCCCAAGTCCATGTAACTTCCATTTACTCCACACAAAAGCCACAAATCAAAAGGATTGGTGGCAGTCTGTTGAGGATCCCTAGTAGATATATCAAGCATTCCTGTACAAGACTTATTCACTACATTACTAATCATGGGGCTAAAGGAAAAATAATCTTGTTGAACCCAAACTGCTCTGTGCTCCTGACATCCAGTCCAGGGAAAAGGTCCTTCCTCTCCTGTGGATCCTCTACAAAAAGGTGCCCAGCGTGGCTGTCTGGGGGGGTCCCGGTCAGAGACTCGTGTGGGCCACCATCCTTCAAGGCGAGAACCATTGCCTGAAAACAAACCACCACCCCTACCCCCAAACCTCAGTTGTGGTAAAAAATCTGCTGACTGCTGAGACAATTTAATGCATTTTGTATCATCTGACCTATTGAAGCTCATTAAAAAGCACAAACTACCCTTCAAGCTGACATTTCTGTTACCCTCTATAGGACTTCTCTGATCATCAAAGGGAAGGTAGGGTAATCCTAAGCTTCTATTACTGCTAAATAAGCGTGGAAACACAGTTGCATCATGTCTGACCGGCATCGGCTTTGGGAATATCGACAGGATCCCCCATCTCGGCTCGGTCATTCCTGACATACTCACTGCTACTATCACCAGAATCCTTAGGAAGGTCTTCATGACGAATCTTCCTCACAAGGCGTTCAGGCACCCACACTGGATCTTGTTGATCCTGAGGAAAAACACAAACAGACCCTCTCGCCCATGTTAGCACGGGGTCAGGCCCCCGCCAAGAGCCTGTCAGAATGTCCTTCCATTTCACCATGCTTTTAGGTGAACCATGGGAATCCTGATGTCTGTCCGCTGCTGAGCGGCCTTGAGCATCCAAATTGAAAAAATTTACAGTAAATAAGGCTAAAGATATTCTCTCCTTGGGGGTACAGCCTTGGCCTATTTTCCCTTTTTGTTTTTGTAAGCATTCTTTTAAGGTGCGATGAGCACGCTCCACAATTCCTTGTCCTTGAGGATTGTATGGTAATCCATGATTAAGTTGTACCTCCATCTGGTTGCAGAAGGAGACAAAGGACTGTGTCGTATAGGCTGGTCCATTGTTCGTTTTTAGCTGTTGTGGTTTTCCCCATGCAGCCCAGGCCTCTAAGCAATGTCCTATGACATTGCGAGCCTTTTCTCCACTCATAGGTGTAGCATGTATGATACCTGAGTAGGTATCCACAGATATATGAATGTATTTTAAGGTTTTAAACTCTGAAATGTGGGTAACGTCCATTTGTCAAATTTTGAGTGGCATCAACCCTCTAGGGTTTACTCCCACACTGGGAGGATGATGGTGAATCACACACTGAGGACAGTCTAAAACTATTTGTCTAGCATCTGTTCTAGACAAATGGAATTTTTGCTGTAGAGTTTTTGCATTTACATGAAATAATTGGTGAAACTGTCTGGCTTGGTCCAGGAATGAGCTCCAAAAAATGCATTCCATCTTGGTCCATTGATCAACTTTATCATTACCTTCACTTAATGGTCCAGGTAATCCTGTATGTGTTCTAATATGTTGAATATAAAAACATCTTTTTCTCTGTCAGATTAAAACTTGTAACTCTTGTAATAAGGCACATACAGTACTACTATTCTTAATAGGACCTGTTAATTTTAATACTTTCACTGTGTTGACCACATAAACTGAATCTGAAATCAAATTGAATGCAAATTGACATCTTTTAAACATCTCAATTATTATTTTTAACTCTACTATTTGGGGGGAGCCCGGTTGAAATTGACATAACATGGGCTCTTGTCTTTCTATCAAATAGGCTCCACAGCCTGTCTTTGAGCCATCAGTAAACACATTTGGTGACCCTTGAAGTGGTACTGCTGAAGTAACCTTAGGGAATATCACTGGGTGCTCCTTAAAAAATGATAGTAATGGATGCTTAGGATAATGGTTATCAATCACTCCTTCAAAGCTACATTGCAATATTGCCCAGTCATCTACAGTGCCACACAAAATCTTAATTTGATAACTGGAATAAGGCACTATTATACTGGCAGGAGCAACTCCAAAAGACTGTAAACATTGTTGGATACCATTTAAGGCTAAAGCAGCAAGTGTAGTGGGATAATGTTCTATTCTGTTCTTACTTGTGTCTACATCCCCGGGCAGAAAGATCTCCCTACTTTCAGTTACTGAACAGGCTGATCTATCTGAGTGGCTTCTGGATATGGGGGAGGAGTTGAAGGTGCCATGGCAATGGCCTTGTTTACACCAGCTGCCGCCAGCGTGGCTGAAGGCACTGTAGCAATGACTCCACCCACTCCGACTGTTGTTGACGTGTCAGGCGCCATGGCAACAGCTCCACCCACACCGACTGCAGCAGCAGCTCCTCCCACACTGACTGCCGCCTGCATGTCCTTCTCTTTTACTTTTTTCTTTTCCTTTTTTCTTATAACAGTCCTCTCCAACTGTTCTAGTAGAGCGTGTAGCTCTCCTTCAGAATCTGTGTTCTCTGAGTCCTCAAAATCTCTAAAATCTCTAAAATCTGTGAGATCGGGATAGAGAGGAACTTTCCTTTTGCCTCCCTTTTCACTGTCTGCCTGCTCAAATCTTTCGCCTTTGTTACTTTCCTTTTTACTGTCTACTTGCTCAGATCTTTCCCCTTGTAGTAGTTCCAAGGCTGACTCTCCCTCCCTAATTGCATTACAACATCTCTGATCTTCTAAACAACTCCTCACCATTTTTTAAATCGGTCTTACTCCATGCTTCAGAGTCCCTTGCTCCCAAGCAAAATCCAAGTCCCTGCCTAATTTGTCCCAGCAAGATACCGTAAGATTCCCGGACACCGCAAACCACGGAGCCACGGAATCACATTCATTCAAAAATCTTTTTAGGGTAGACTTTTTAATCTTCAAATTCCTAGCTAAAAGTAGCTCCTGAAGAGCCAGAAAAATTGGGTGTGACTCAGACAACCCCATGTTTAAAAATTTTACTTTCGGTTTGCAGCTTCCCCACGAAACTGTATCTTTTGTTCGCTATCTCCGCGAAACCTTACCGTACGTTCGCTATTATCCGCGAAACTTTACCTTGCGTTCGCTATCTCCGTGAAACTTTATTGTCCTGATTTATCCCAGGAACTTACCAACGCGTTGCCCCTGACTGCAGGAGTTCTGAGTCTTTTCTGGTTCCCCGTACGGGCCACCACTTGTCGCGTTCCTCTCGACTGGCAAGAACGACGCAACTCACAAAAGCTCTTCTCCTGCAGTTTATTTAGGTCCCTTGAAAACAGTCTTCCGAATAGGGCCGGGCAGACCCAACCCACAGGCTAAATACTAAATGAACAGCCAATCAAGTAAAGCCACGTAGTGCTATCTTAGAGGCCCACGTATGCGGAAGCAAGCCAGATCAGCGGTCTTAGCCAAATATGGACTTGTTTACCACCGAGAGCGCTCACCGTCGGGCTGGTGGAAGGCGGAGACCAGCGCCATTTTTAAGGCGCGGCACGTCGCAGCTCTCTACAATTGAATGTGTAGGCTTTTTGTTATTTCTGTTGTTGTTGAAGTCTAGTTTTAATTCATGGTGATCTGATAAGATACAAGGGTTTTATTTCAAATTTCTTGTATCTGTTGATGCTTGCTTTGTGACTGACTATTTGGTCAACTCTTGGGAAGTTAAACTGACTTTTATTTTTTTTAACATTTATTTATTAATTCAAGTTACATCTCAATCACAGCCCTTTCCCTCCTCCGTTCCTGGTCCCACTGTTCTACCCTCTATTCCTTCTTCTATCTCACCATCTCCTCCAGTGTGGGGGATCGCCACATATCAGTTCCCCCTCAGTTCATCAGTCACCTGAGGGGTCCTGCTTCCCGAGAACTCCAGTGGATAACCTCTCGGAGACTCTCTGTTAGAAGCTCTGTCATATATATGTGAGGTGTCTAGAGGCCAGAGGTGAGTGCAAGCGTCCTAGGACTCAAGGGAGGATCCCTCAGAGAAGCTCTTTCTGGACAGAAGAAACAGCTAGAGGCCTGAAGCTGAGGCAGGCTGTCCTTGGGGATCAGTTATGTCCTCTAGAAGATGGTCTCTCAAAGATACACCTGGTGGCTGGGAGTCTGGGCAATAATCCATGGAACTCAGTGAAAGATCTCTAAGAGAAGCTCTTCCAGGTGTGCAGAGTCCCCTGGCGGCCAAAAACCTGGCCAAGTGTGTCTGGTGCTAGGTGGTTGATCCTGGTTGCTGGAATGGCAGCCAGAAGCCAGGGGAAATGTCTCTGTAGTTGGGAAGGAAACCTCTCTCATGGGCAGCAGTAGGTTGGCAAGGAGATGCCTGGAGGCCGGAAGCCTTACTGAGTGTCTCTGGCACCAGGTGGCATTTGATCCAGGTCATTGGAAGTACCAGAGGTGGTGGGGGTGCCTCTGTGGCTGGGAGACCTTATTGAGGAGCCCTCTATGGACTCAGTAAATACCTGGATGCCTGAGACCTGGGCAAATGACCCTGGGGCTCATAGGGCAACCTTTCCGAGTAGCTCTCTTGGGAAAGCTACAGGAAGCTCCTGGTAGCTGTAATGCTGGTCACTGGGAACATAGTTTGGAAAAGACATATTATAACAACATATTTATTATGTACTCAGAAATCTTACTTGCATTGTGTATTGATACTATAGGTATTTACTGCATTTCCAGTAATTTTCTCTGTGGAAAAGAAACTTAAGATAAAACAAGATTTTTTTTTTTTGAGTGCCAGCTATTGAATAATGACACAAAGACTTGTGTCATTTATTATCAGTGTGGAGAGCTGACTTGGAGCATTTCCCCAGCTTGGTGATGGCTTCACATTTTCTTTGCAATAACAGTATGTTTTGCCAACATGTTTCCTTGAGACCTTTTCCTGTGAGTGCATTTAACTTGCCAAGTTCTTTGTTTCTATTACAGCTTAGGTTACTGAGTTTTCTAGTAACAAGAGGAAGGATATTAAAAAAATAACTTGACTGTTGCTTCCTGTACACAAAAGATCAGATATTTTGACTTCATTGCATAGGAACTGAATCAAACTTCCTTGTACTGAAAATAACATGTTTGCTGGAGTTATAAAATGGAGGTATAAAATAAAGTCTGTAGTATTAAGTGACAGTCCTCGGGACCCCATCTTTTGTTTCTTAATTTTTCTTAATCCTCATGCCCTCAGTCAATGTCCCATAGTCCTATTGGCAGACTCTGGTAGGTGGCGCCCATCGTGGAGCCAGATTAAGAGGGGAAGATATGAAGGGCACTGTTGGAAGAAGTTGAGCACTTGGGAAAGGTGAGAGAATGGTGAGTTTCAATTGGGAGTAAAGCAATGGGGCATGGGGCAAGGTGACAGTAGAATTCTTTTTGCACACATGCTTAAAAACATACTCAAGACTAGAGGAGTAAAAGTTAGTCAACAGCAATTGCTTAATTTCCTAGAATTTGTTGAAAAAGTCTTTCTTTGGTTCCCAGAGGAGGGGACAATTAATCTGGAGACTTGGAAAAAAGTAGGAGTTAAAGTACAGGATTGTTATGATTCTTTTGGACCTGAAAAGATTCCAGTAGACACCTTTGGTCTTTGGCCTTTAATTAAAGATAGGCTGGTTCCAATGCATGAAAGAGAAAAAGCCTGATCCACATTGCAGTTAAGCAGTGAGGATTATTAAGAGACAAATGTAAATTAAAATGCACCAAGGACTGCTCTGCTTTATGCAAATGTTAAATCCTTAGTTAAAATATCTAAAGATAATGATATTCTGAACCCTAAAGAAGAGGCCTACTTGGAATAGGAGACTGCAAAATATCACAATGAGGACTGACCTCCAATTCTTCAAGTTTTTATAGTCTCATAAAAATAAAAAGATGATAAGCAAAGGACATTTATACAATAGCAACAGTTAATTAGAAGTCTAGTACAATTAGTGGATTAAAAATGTTCATATCTCTGAATCTGATGAGGATAAAGAAGGGAAAATATTAACTCTAGTGTTATTGGTGGTTTAGATTCTCCACCAGCAAAAGGCCAACATCCTTTGGTTGCTTTGATGAAAATTTAAAAAAGGGGGTAGACCTCTTTTAATAAATAGTTAACCTTCATCTCCATTACAAACCAGAGTAAAAGCAGCTTTAGAATGAGGAGAACATATTCAAGGCTTTCACTTACAATGTCCTGTTTTTGCTGATCAAGATAAACAGGGAAACATTGTCAGCGTTCATCATATAATTTCATTTAACCAAATTAGAGAATTAAAAGAAGCTTATGCACAATATGGTCCAACTGCACCATTTGCTTTGGCTATATTAGAAAACATTACCACTGATGCCCTCGCCCCTGAGGATTGGAAACAATTAGTATGTACTTGCTTGAGTGGAGGAGACAACTTGTCATGGAGAATAGAATTTGCTGAACAGTGTCAAAGAACGGCCAAATTAAATATGAGAGTTAATAATGCTGTGGTGAATTATGAAATGTTGGCAGGGGAAGGACAATATCAAGAATTAAATAATTAATTGATGTATAATTCAGGGGTTTATGCTTAGATTAACACTGCTGCTCATAGAACATGGATTACTCTACATATTAAGGGGAGCTTGCATG
The DNA here is from genome assembly GCA_907164525.1 of Lophiomys imhausi. NCBI lineage: Eukaryota > Metazoa > Chordata > Mammalia > Rodentia > Muridae > Lophiomys > Lophiomys imhausi. The sequence goes on along the minus strand of CAJQZJ010031887.1, from coordinate 4,014 downwards.
AAGAGATTTCTAAAATTAGAGAGAAACCTGATGAGCCTTTTCAATAATTTGTGGATAGATTATTAAAAGCTGCTGGTAGAGTCTTTGGAGATTTTAACACTGGTTTGATATTAATGAAACAATTGGCATATGAAAATGCAGATCAATTTTATCCTAAGATTATTTTGTCACAAATAATTCAAATCTGCAAAAAAATTTGCAGACTTTAAATGATTTTCAAAAGTTATTGAGTGATATTAATTGTCTCAGACCTTACTTAAAGATAGCAACAAGGGCTGGAGAGATGGCTCAGAGATTAAGAGCACTGGCTGTTCTTCCAAAGGTCCTGAGTTCAGTTCCCAGCAACCACATGGTGGCTCATAACCATCTATAATGAGATCTGGTGCCCTCTTCTGGCCTGAGGCAGAACAGTATATACATAATAAATAAATAAATCTTAAAAAAAAATAACAGAAGTGTTAAAGCCTCTTTTTGACATTTCATAAGGGATTTCTGGCCCTTTGTTTAAATGATGTCTGAATGATAAAGGAAGAATAGCTTTGGGAAAATGGAATTGGGCATTGAAAATCAAGTTATATATTATAAAAATTATGAGGAACCTTGGAGAGCATATATTTTGCCTACAGCACATACCCCTATTGCTGTCTTATGGCAAAATGATCCTTTATATTGGATACATTTGCCAGTCTCCCCTGCCAGAGGGATTACTCCTTATTTTGAGGCTGTAGCTATGTTTGTGCAGAATCTCGAAATGTATCTTAGAAATATTTTGGTAAGGATCCCAATAAAATAATTATTCCATTTAGTAAATTACAAATTGCTTGGTTGTTTCAAAATACCGATATTTGGCCAAAAGCATTTGCTAATTTTACAGGACAGATAGACAATAATTATTCCAAGGATACATTATTACAATTTGCTGGTCTGTTTGAATTTGTGTTTCCAAACAAGCTAAATTATAAACCTTTACTTAATGCTGTTTTGGTGTTTACTGATGGATCCTCTAATGGTGACACTGCCTATACAACTGTGGCTATACAACCACATGATATTAAAACTGTGTTATCTTTTCCTCCTTCTTCAGGTCAAGTAATAGAATTAAAGGCAATAACTGTCATTTTTGAAACATTAAATAAAAGATTATTATAAATAATCATTATACTGACAGTTAATGCATTTTGCGAGCTTGAATTATGCTTTACACTCTCTTATTTACATACAAAAAATAATCAAAGTTTACAATTATTCCAACAGATTCAGTTAAATATTAGACATAGAATTTATCATTGTTTTGGTGGGACATATAACAGCTCATAGGGATCTTCCTGGACCATTGGGTGCAGGTAACACATGAACAGAAGCATTGACACAAAAGACCCTTAAGGCCTTAACTAATGTAGAGATGGCCCAGCGATCTCATGCTTTGCATCATTAAAATAGAAATAGTTTACAACAACAGTTCAAAATTCCTCGTGAAGCTGCTTGTCAAATAATTGAACAATGTTCTCCATGTCCACAATATTCTTCTGTACCTCATTATGGAGTTGATCCTAGGGGTTTAATACCTAATAAGTTATGGCAAATGGATATAACTCATATATCTGAATTTGGAAAGCTGAAGTTTGTGCATGTTATTATTGATACCTTTTCAGGGTTTATTATTGCTTCTATGTTAACCAGAGAAGCCACAAAACATGTTATTAATCACTGTTTGAAGTGCTTTGCCATATTGGACATTCCTAAAATCATTAAAACTGATAATGGTAGTGGATACACCAATAAAGCTTTCTCTGTTTTGTCAACAATATAACGTTGTACATTAAGACTGTTATACCTTATAATCCACAAGGAGAAGAAATTATGGAGAGAGTACATGGTGTACTTAAAAATCAACTTCAAAAAATAAAAAAGGGGGAGTTATATCCCCGATTCCAAATAATTATCTCTCCCATACTCTTTTTATTTTAAAAATTTTGACCTTAGACATGGCTGCTAAATCTGCTGCTGAAAGATTTTGACATCCTCAAACTAGGGATAATTTTGTGTTAGTAAGATGGAAGGATGTTTTGACTGGTTCATGGTCCTGACTCCGTATTAATCTGGGGATGAGGTCATATATGTGTTTTTCCACAGGATGCCGAGAATTCATGGTGGATATCAGAGAAGTTGGTTTAGTTTTCTGAACAGGAACATCATACAATGGCTGATGCTGATGATTGTCATGAAGATGATTATATGTGAATTGTATTGGCCTGTGTTTCTGATCCTCTGTTTCTTCATCCTATGGTATGGAGTGAACCTGAGGTGCCTGTATCTGCTAATGACACACACATATTGGGACAAACCTGGTCAGAACAGCTACCATCTTAGGCCAAGATAAACATATTGGGACAACCCTGGTCATAAAAACTATCATCTCAGGCCAAGGTAAATTATACTGGCATGGGACAAGGGATACCAATTTGCTTTGTGAAAAAAATCAACAAGGGATGGTTATTTCTCAGATATGAAAAAATGTATTTCTAACAGTTACACAAAGTATCAAGATGGGTATACCTCTGATGGGATACAGACATGCTAAGACACCTCAGATTTATAGACCATGTAGAAGGAAAGAGAAAGACTGGAAAAGTGGCCTTTAACAGATTCATTAGATGGAGAACATGCTATAATAATCCTCTCATGACATATAATATGACAGGGTGTGACAAGAAAATTATAAATTGGGCTGGAGATCAATCTGATAGAGGCCAAGATAATAAACTCGCTATGGGATTATGGAGGACTCAATCTGCTCATTCATAGATAGATCAATGGAAATTGGTGGTGCCTTTGAAAGAGATCATGTTTGGTATAGATAGCTATGGTGCAGGGTCAGGGTTTTGTGTCAATGTTTCTATTTGTGTCACATTCCCATATGTTCTGTTTATTGGAAATGTTAACTTTACTGCTTATGAAAAAGAATTTAATGTTACATGTCATGATGATTATATTTCTAATTGTGTCTTTGCTATAGAGGATGGATTAGTTGTAATAGTATTACATCAGCCTGCTTTTATCATGACTCCTGTAATTGTAACTGGCCCATGGTATTCAGATAAAGGTCTGCGAGTACTAGAAGAACTGGAAACAGCTTTGGCTAGAAGTAGACACATGGTAGGATTGATTATTGCTGGAAATGCAGCCTTGATTGTGTTGATTGCTACAACTGCTACTGGTTCTGTAGCTTTGACCCAGGAAGTTCAAACTGCTGCCTATGTTAATTTCTTAACACAAAATGTTACAATGGCTCTAGGCACACAGGAGGATACAGATAAAAAAAATTAAACAGAGAATTGATGTTCTTTATGATGTTGTACAAATCATTGGGGGTAAAGTGCAAAGACTGAAAGTCAGAAGTCATTTGGAATGTTATGCTACTTACCAATGGATCTGTGCTACTTCTATGAAATATAATGATACCTTACATGATTGGAATAAAATGAAAAGGCATTTACAGGGAATTTGGTATAATACAAATATGCCTTTGGATTTGTTGACCTTGTATAAGGAAAACTGTAAATTTACAGTATGCTAAACCACTGAATTTTGATGCAACTTTGAAGGCAAATAATATTTCACAGCAGTTACATGATATCCTTCCATCATGGACTTAATTTTCTTCTTTTTTTGGGAGCATTATTAGACTTGGCCTTTTGATTTTAATTATTTCTTGTTTTTTATTATTTTTTGATTAATGTTATACTATCCACTATTATGAACGTGAAAGCTGACATACATAAGATGAACCTACAACATCTACCCTAGCAGATATTGGTGGTCAATGATGGGTAAGATCTCTCAAAGAGATATTCAACCTAAGACAGGGCATGTGCCACCACACCTGGACCAATGGTTTCTTTTTGTGTCATACTTCATTTTTCAGCTTGAGCCCACCATGATCAGTTGACACAAAAAGCTAATATTTGGCACTCGAGCCGCACCACAAGAGCAAAGGTAAGTGAGATTATTTTT
>CAJQZJ010031879.1:3215077-3225920 GCA_907164525.1 Lophiomys imhausi | reverse complement strand
ATGGCATTCAAAGATGTTATCTTAAATTAAGATTTTCTTTTTTTTTTTTGATATCGAGACATATAAGCTCCGGACAGCACCCCTATTCTACTCCAAGTAGAAGATAAGCATCAAAGAATCTCCAGAGTGAGATGGTTGAATTAGTGGCAAGCCTATCTCTTGGCATGAAAAAACCCCTTGCACCAACTGCAGACAGACTGCTGTCCAAAAAGGACAAAACTTGGTAGCAGGGAAGTCGACAGCCTAGCTCTGCCAAGACAGGGTAGGTAAGTCCTTCATAATCCCTGCTCTACAACAAATGTCTGTCAGAGAAACAGGACCCAAAGGCTGAAGACTGATGCAGGAATGTATGGAGAGAAAATGGGAACTGTCCAGGCAGTCACTGGTATGTCATTTCTTAGTTTTGGAAGCTGCAGGCCCTGCACTTCCTATATAAGCAGATATATTTATCCCTCTCAGGTCTCTGAGGTGGTTGAAGAATAGACAACTAGAGTCTCATAGTTAAATTTTGAGTTGTTTAGGAATCAAGAGGGTGTTATAGATCTAAGAAGATACTCTTAAAAGTGTGTTGCAAGTTAGTATGAATGTTGAGTCAGATACAGACTTTTTAAACTCATAGAGATGGTTAGATAGTAGAATGTTAAAGTCAGGGGCCAAATATGTATAAACTGGACATTGGGAAGGTATACTGGGCCATTTAACTCTCATAAATATGGCATATTTATATCTGTTGTTTTGTATAGTATTTACTGTTATAAGAGAAGGAACCATCTGTTGGAGTGAAAGGGGAAACTGCTAGGGGGGAAGAGGGTGGAAGGGCGGGATAGGAAGGGGGAATAGGGAGGGGTTTGTGACTGAGATGTAACTTGAAGAAAAAAAAAATAAAGTATTAAAAAAAAGAAAAAAAAACACATCACACCTGATGAGAACGTGAAGTCCTAGCGCAGTCACTACCGATGGACAAACTTATTGCTTTCACCATAAAAAATTATAGAAGGCAATAATCAGCCCTAACAAGCCTGGAGCACTAGAGGCAGAATTGCTGTGCTCACCAGGCAACATGTGAGACAACCAATTAACATTTACATTTAATATTTACAAAAATGTTGCTGAGTATATGCTACATGCAATAATTAAAATCACTTATACAAATGAAAAAAAAAGTTGCTGCCTATTTAAAAATTAAACCTAGATGGAATGTCAATTTTTTTCATGCTGACTGAGAAGGTTTCAAAATAGTAATACAGGCATATGCCCTGTTTGGTGTTAAAGACACTTAAAAAGATCTTACAAAGCTCTATGAAGCCAATGAAGTAGGAAGCAAAACACTAGTTATTTTCAGTGCATGGAATCTTCTCTAAGGAACTGGGAATGGTCTGAGTTCTGTTTCTGTCACTGTGATTAAATACCTGCACAGAAAACAACTTGGGGAGAGAATGCCTTTTTTTTTTTCAGTATCTTTTTTTTTAATGTTTATTTATTACATCAAGTTACATCTCCATCCCAGTGCCCTCTTTCCACCCCTCCCAGTCGCACTCTCCCACCCTCTTTACCTCTCCCTTCTGTCCTACTCCTCAGGAGTGGACTGTTATGTAGGGAGTGCCTATTTTAATCACAGTACCTGGTTACAGTTTACCATAACAAGGAAGTCAAAATGGCAGGAATTTAAAACAGCTTGTCACATCAAATCCAAAGAAAAGAGCCTTGAGAAATGAATACATGCATGTTTGTACTCTCATCACACTTTCTCTTTTATGAGCTCCAAAACTGAAACCTAGGGAATGGTTCCACTCATGGTGGGGTGGGTTGTCCCTTGACCAATTAATATAGGACTGTCCCCCACAGTCATGTCCAGAGGCTGACTGATTTAGGTAACCCATCATTGAAACTGGCTTTCCATGTGTCATGTTGATTAGATGTAATCATCAAAGCAATTCAGTGGGGAACTTTGAGCTAGGTGACTCTCATAAAATTGGTGTATATTCTCAAGGCATGACAATGATGCCTACTTGAGAAAGAAATCCCAAGCAGGGCCAGCCTTGTGAGTTCAGTGGAATGCTATTCAAATGCTCATGCTACAACAGTTAATTAGGCTTGAGGGATAGAGATTTGCCCCACACAGCCCTAGATTTGTAGCATGCATGTTTAAATTGACTTTTTGTTTTAGCTGTATGTCCAGCCTGTGGAGTCTCACAACATGAGTGTTTAGATTTAAGAACAAAATCAACCTCCACATATGCATCTTTGTCATGTTATTCTATCTGCTTGCTGTGTTCCAAGATGTCTGATAATTCCCTAAGCTTGGACTGCAGGTACTTCTAGTCTGAGACCTTAGGCGTCCTACAGCATCCTTAGCCTTCTTCAGTGACTTGTTACATTGCTAGGATAGCATGTTTTTACATATAACTGTGAACTTGCTTGTAAGAGCTCCTGTTTACATATGTACGTTCATCACTTCTCTGTTGATGAATATTAGATATCAAAATATACATAACGAATACATCTTGGAAATATATTAACACTAATAAATATAAAAACATGACATTTGTTACAGCTAGATAGAGAATACAACAGCATGGTCTACTGGGGAGAAGATTCCATATTATACAATGAAAGCAATTACTATAGTGACTCGTAGGTCTCATCCCCACCATATGTGTAGAAATGAGCTCAAGCTGGACTACACTCATTCTTGTAATCCACATGATTTGTCCAGCCTGTGCTGTCCCACTGTGTCACTATTCCTGCTACCTTCTACTCTTCTCTGTGTGCTCTGTCATCTCTCCTGCTTTGCTCTGTCTCTTGCTAGCTCCATTACTCTCTCCTGCTCTCCTTAGTCCCTAGCCCTGGCCATGTCCAGCCTGCTTTCTTTTCTCTGTGCTCTGGACTCTTCCAGATGCCTCTGGATCTTTTGTCTCTCTTACCCACAATAAAAGCCTCACCCCCTAATGGAGCAGCCATGTCCATAATTTCTTTACTGTACTCCCCTAGTACAGCGACAACTTCTAAACATGTTTTAAATAACTTTTAGACTTTTAAAAGTGTTTCTCATCTCTCCCAATAAAACACAATATAAAAGGGAGCACTGTAAGCTAATAACTAAATTGATTCCTAAGACATCTTCCTAGAAAATGGTTCTCATTGGGGAGGAGCTCTGCAATGGATAACAGTGTGGGAATCCTGTCATTTTAGGTAATAAGGAAACTTACTTTGTATCAGCGTTCCATTTGCCACTGGGATATGAGAGACACCAGCACTCAGTCCTGATAGCTGAGTCTAGATATCTCCATTTCTTCAAGGGAAGCTGCGCTGGTTGGTCTCTCAGGTCTCAATCCCTTTCTCAATTAGCAGCAGTTTCTTTTAATTGTTCCTGCCCTTCTTAGAGAATCTCAGATATGTAAAAATTAATTACCTGGAACTCACATCTTTATAATTTTAACCTTTCTATGCTTCACTTATTTATAGTGACATTTATTTAAATTGTTTTTCAGACCACTGCATGTAGCTGACATGCATGTGATTGATCAAAGTGGGGGGCAGAGGGGGGCACCAAGGAAAGTCAGTCTGCTATGGTACTTTTGAGACTTTCCAAGAAATCCCTGGCTCATCAAAACTTGTTTTGACATGGCTGAAAGACATGTCCTATTAAAATGGTATTAAGGCAAGATCCCCCCTGTGCTGAAGCCATTACATTGCAAATTACACACAGGACGAAAACCTGTTTCAACTTCCCATTCCCTTCTCTTTCAATTATGATAAGGAACATCCCAGATTACAGTCAGCTAATTCATAACAGTGACGCCAAGGGCCAAGGTCACCACCAAAGTCACCCACCTATGCTCAGTGCAGCCTCTGTACTATTCCTATCATCCTCAGCAAACCCTGATATCTGAAAAGAATCTCCATTCTTCTCCTTTGATATCCAATATTTTATTACTATTTTTGAATGAGTGGCCTAGGATAATTCTCTTATTAACCCCACCACTGCTTGGATTTTACGTTTATAATCTACTGTACATGCTTTAAATAGTTACCTGTTATATGTTACCTTCATTTAATGAGGTTTTTGTTCTTTGTTTTCTCTCTTGCTCAATTTCCTGTCTATTTCTATTGTCTGGTCCCCAGCTCTATAGATTATTATTCTTTTTATCTCCCTCAAGGACTCATTGTCTGCCTTTTTGTAGATGCTCAAAGAAAGATCTTGCATACAAGCATTTTTAAATTAAGCAGCTGCCCAGTTTCTCAATGTTCCCCCTAAACTACAGATGTTGCAAAAGTAAAAGTGAGTGTGGCTTCCATTGTGGATTCTTTGTGGAATGCCCAGGATGCCTCCTTGGGTTCTATCATAGTAATGGTCAGCAAAGTAGATTCCTTGACTGTGATCCCCAGCTGGCCTCCTTTTAGTGTAAGAACTGTTATGTGTCCATAAAACTAAAAGTATATAACCTTGCTTAAAACTTGAACAGTTGATTTTTTGCTTTCAAAAATATTCTTAAATTGTTGAAAATGCCCATCAAATTTTCACTGTATCCTAAACCAACATGAAATTATTACATGAAGGGTTATAGAGCCTTGTCTTTGATTAGACGGGGGAGTTTAAAGATGTTGTCCTAGCACCATTTAGAATTTCTTGTAACAACTTGCACATTCAACGTGCTGTAAAAATCTAAGGAAATAAGGACTTCAGAAAAGCCGTCCTCTAAGCAATACCTTCTAACTGACTAGATACAGGTAAAAGTAAAATTGAAAGGTTTAAGTTGACCTTCTTTCCTTAACTAAAGTCTAGCTAAGACGTAAGGAGATGACAACATAATCTTTATGACTATGAACACTGCCTCTAAAATCCAAAACACTTCATGAGATAAAATTATTGTTAGAGTGTCTAGAAGGAGTGGCATGATTCACACACCTCAGCATGCTCAGGGTACTCTACAGAAGTGGAGTCCACTGCTAGGAAGGCTGGGCCTTTTTATTTTAGAATTTATTTACCAGTTTCCTCTGAGTAGTACTTTTAAATCACACTTAGATATAACAAGTGCCAAGATAACTACATACCAAGAAGAAAAATGAGATTAATAAATCTGGAAATCATGCACTCTATAATTAAGCTGTTATTCTTGCCTAGGCTAGCATAGTATAACTATTATATAATTGCAGATAAATATCTAGCCCTTAATTCAAAGTAATCTTGCAGGTATTAAAGAAATAAAGTATCCACTAACTCTTGAAAAATAACCTCTTGCTAAGGTAATGCAAGTAATAACACCTATGTATGTCAGTATAAAGAGATCTTAATTCAACTCTTTAAAGGTGCTGGGACCAGAATCTTCAATTACTTTGATTTCTAGAGCCAATCAGAGCTGATTTTGTGAGCAGGCTGGATGCTCTCTGACATTTACTACTGAAAACCTTTGTTATGTGCAGGCTTCAGTAAAGCTCTAATATTTCACTCTTTATCCATGCTGAAAATGATGTCATTAGTTATCCATGAGGGAGCGCTGATCTCAGCAACACATGGGAACTGGAAATTCTCAGGCTTTACTCTAGTTCTCTAGTGGTTAGAAATGCTTTGGTTCTAACCACTGATGTTCTAATAAATTCTTTAAACAATTTTGACAGATACTAAGACTGTCAAAGTGCTGGAAAAAAAGAGAGTGGGGAAGGAGGTAGACGGGAGATAGAGATAGAGAGGTCAAAAACCTCCTAGACTAACCATTGTAATAGAAACAGCTAAAGTTTTCAAAGGGCCCCAAAGTTTAAAGATTGAGTCATAAGATTTAAACACAAAAGAAGGGAGCTCATGTGTCCTTCTTTCTTGCTTGCCTACTGTCCTAGTAGATGTGACAAAACATTATGACCAAAACAACTTAGGAGGAAAGAGCTTATTTGAGTTTCATATCCCAAGTCACAGTACAATGAGGAAAGCCAAGGCAAGAACTCAAAGAGGGCAGGAACCTGGAGGCAGGAGCTGATACAGAGGCCTTGGAGGGGTGCCACTTATTGGCTTTCTACTAATGGTTTGCTCAGCCTTCTTTTTTTCAGAACCCAGGACCATCTGTTGATGGTTCGCAACACCTGCAATGGGATGGGCCATCCCCAGATTAATCACTAACTAAGAAACTACCCTACAGGTCTCCCTATACACCTGTTTTATGGATGTATTTTCTCAATCAGAGTTCATTCTTCTCAGATGACTCTGGCTTGTATATTGTTGACATAACACTAGCCATCGCACATACTATGCAAAATTTGTATTTTTCTTTTCCTTTCTTTAAAATATATTTTAAAGTGAAATATACTTACACCACTTTATTCTTTCCCATCCTCTCTCAAACCCCTCCTGTTTACCTCTCACCCTCTTACTCCTCAAATTGATAGCATATTTTTCTTTGGGTATTATTATTTCCTTCACACACACATACACACACACACATGAATAAATGTGGAGAGCCACAACCCTAAGATGGTGCCTGGCTTAATGCCAGAAAGTTCAAGCTTAGCTGTAAACAAGCCTTAGTTGGTAGAAGCTGCCTAGCCCGGTGTGCTTCCTCCTTTTGTGAGCCTATCTTGGATCACCAGGTGGCATGATCTGATTGGGTTTGAGTAGGCATATAAGGGTTTGGAGGAGGAGAAGCAGAGACACAAGCAGACACACAAGCAGAGACACAAGCAGAGACACAAGCAGAGACACAAGCAGAGACACAAGCAGAGACACAAGCAGAGATACAAGCAGAGACACAAGCAGAGACACAAGCAGAGAAGCGGATGTACAAGGTTCCTGAATAAACTGCTTGAAGAAGAATTGTGGTTGTGTCTTTCCTGCTGGTCAGGGGGATGCGACAAGTGGTGGCCCGTACGGGGAACCAGAAAAGACTCAGAACTCCTGCAGTCAGGGGCAGTGCACTGGTAAGTTCCCGGGATAAATTGGGACAATAAAGTTTCGCGGAAATTGCGAACTAAAGGTAAAGTTTCATGGAAATTGCGAACTAAAAGTAAAGTTTCACGGAAATTGCGAACTAAAGGTAAAGTTTCACGGAAATTGCGAACTAAAGGTAAAGTTTTGCGGAAATTGCGAACTAAAGGTAAAGTTTCACGGAAATTGCGAACTAAAGGTAAAGTTTCATGGGAAATTGCGAACTGAAAGTAAATTTTTATATCCAATTTTTCTGGCTCTTCAGGAGCAATAAGGACCTCGGTAAAGAGGCAATAAGGTCTCCAGAGAGAGCAATAAAGTTCCGTGATTCGGACGAGTAGAAGACACAATTGGAAGAGCAAGGTGAGGAAAGCAGAGAGTGCCTCACAGAAATGGAGCGAATGCTGGCCTTGCTGGCCTTTATCAGTTGCTGGGATAAGCTTGGGAGAGATCTAGATTTTGCCTGGGAGCAAGGTACATTGCAGGGAGGAGCACGGCCTATTTGGAGACTTGTTCACAGTTGTTTAGGAGATCAGAGATATTGCAAGGCCATGGAAAAGGGACAAGAGGCATTAGAGCAGTTAAAAGAGGAGCGCTCAGTCAAATCTGGGAAAGATACTTCGGAAGAGGATAGCTCAGAGTCTGAAGAGGAACTTGAAATGTTAGCAAAGGAAATGGAGAAGTCATCTTTGAGGAAGAGTTCTGACTGCACCCGGATAGAGCCCTCAGCTCCGGGGCCGCCTGTGTGGCGCTGCCTTCATATAATGAGACTTCCCCTCCGAGTGGTCCTAGTGGGTGGTCATTCTGTCCAAATGTCTGGAGGGAAGTGAGACATGAGCTGTACTACCCTGTCTTTCAGGATGGAGGGGGAAATCGTTATCATGAACCTCTCGATTTTGAGGTAATTAAAGCACTTGCTGAGTTTGTCCGCACTTATGGGATTAATGCTGCTTTCACTGTAGCTCTTCGTCGTTATTGCATGACTCCTAGTGACTGGATGAGCTTGGCACGTGCCTGCCTGTCCTCTGGGCAGTATTTAGATTGGAAGGCTTTCTTGATTGAGTTTGCTAATGAACAAGCTGCTGCTAATCGTGCAGCAGGAAACCCAGCCTGGGATGTGGACATGCTTCTTGGGCAAGGTCGATATGCTCAACAACAAATTGGGTATCTGGCTCAGGTGTTTGAGCAAATCAATTTAATCGCAACCAGAGCTTGGAAATCATTGCCTAACAAAGGGGAAGTGAATGGCAATCTAACTAAGATTATTCAGGGTCCCCTGGAGCCTTTCTCAGACTTCATGGCTATAATGGTTGAAGCAGCTGGAAGGGTATTTGGAGACCCTGATTTGGCAATGCCCTTAATTAAACAACTTGTGTATGAGCAATGTACAAAGGAGTGTAAAGCAGTTATCACCCCTTATAAGAACAAGGGGTTGGAAGCCTGGATGCCTCAGTGCAGACTGCTGCTACCTTGAATAATTTGTCAGCCAACGTAGCCACGGCCTTGGATGTATTGTGGCAGGTGGCCCAGATTGGCTGTGAGTGGAAAATGACTGGTTTGTGTGTGACCTCTGTGCCATATCAAAATTATACTGTAGCTGCAAATTTGTCTAAGCAACTCTCTCAGTATCTTACAGGAAATTGGTCTGGCGAGTTTGATAAGCTGATGCAGAATCTGAGAATTGCCATCATGTGTGTGAATTCCTGGGTTTATGTCCCTGTTGCTGAAGGACTGTCGACATGGATCCTCCGAGCCATGAATCATCTGAAGGAATGGGCGGGAATGGGTGCCCTAGGAGGCATGCTCTTCCTAGTCAGTTTCATTGCCCTATGGTATATCTGTAAGATGAGGATTTCACAGAGGAGAAGTAATGCCATGCTGGTGCAAGCCTTTGCTGCCTTGGAGGCTGGACAGCCGCAAGCTTGGTTGACTGTCCTAAAGGACTAAGCTATCATCACGCTCAGGATGCGAGGCTAAGCACTGCACTTGGGGTCAGCTTCTAGCGACTTCAAGAAGGGCATGTTTGATTGCATATGGGTTGGTATCCTAGTTTCCCATCTCTGAGAAAAAGATACCAGACGGGTATGGCACCAGACTGGTTGGCTACTGGGCGTGGGGTCATTACAATGTCCTTTACATGCATATCAGAGATCAGACCTCTACCCTTGCCTGTTGCATTTTCTGCTCAAATAAAACAAAAAGGGGGAACTGTGGAGAGCCACAACCCTAAGATGGCGCCTGGCTTAATGCCAGAAAGCTCAAGCTTAGCTGTCAACAAGCCTTATTTGGTAGAAGCTGCCTAGCCCGGTGTACTTCCTCCTTTTGTGAGCCTATCTTGGATCACCAGGTGGCATGATCTGATTGAGTTTGAGTATGCATATAAGGGCTTGGAGGAGGAGAAGCAGAGACACAAGCAGACACACAAGCAGATGCACAAGCAGAGGCACAAGCAGAGACACAAGCAGAGACACAAGCAGAGATACAAGCAGAGACACAAGTAGAGACACAAGCAGAGAAGCGGATGTACAAGGTTCCTGAATAAACTGCTTGAAGAAGAATCGTGGTTGTGTCTTTCCTGCTGGTCAGGGGGACGCGACAAATAAATATGCAGTAAATAACACCTGCTGAGTTTATTGTTGTTGCTTATGTGTATATTATTCAGGGCTGACTACTTAGTGCTAGATAACCGATTAGGGGACACATTCCCAGGAGAGACTAATTCTCCTTCTCTCAGCAATCATTAGTTGTCTGACGTTCTGTACCAAGGGGCAGGACATCACGAGATTTTCCTTCTGCATTCGAATGTCAGAGACATTCCCTGAGCCTTAGGTACAGGAACTGGGTTGTAGATGTATCCAAGGGTATAAAAGTAACTTTTATTCACCTCATTTAATTGTCGTCTTAGAGGCTTACTGCCACCTAGGCCTAGTCCTTGACGCCTCTAGCCTCTGTACAATGTTATCTAGGTCTAGAATGTTTTCAGCCTCTGAGATTTACTGTTAAATAAGCTCATCCCTTCTAGCTCTTTCTGAACTCTGGCTGTATGGTTCAACTCAGCTGTTCTGGCTCAAACTCCTCTCTTTCATAAGCTGAACTATTACTATTCAAACTGGATTTCTCTCTGCCTCTGCCTGAGTTTCTCTGCTTGGTCTCAGACTAACTCTAGCAATCTGTTCTAATCATCTGGCTTCTCATTCTCTGGATTATTCTATCTTCACCTGTGTCTAGCTTTTTCTCTCTTCAACCTGTGTCTGCAAAACTCTCTCAGTAAAGCTGCCTCTGAATTCCACAAACTGAACTGCCATGAACTCAACTCTACTACACTGCCTCTCAACTCATTGACTTGGATGAACTTTCTGAACAGGACTCACTGGAACTCAGAGATCTGCATGCCTCTGTCTCCTGAGTTCTGGGATTAAAGGCATGGACCACGTGTCAGGTCCTAAGCTTTTCCTTATCTGAAACTTGCTCTATACTTGGCTGGCCTTAAACTCAGAGATCTGATTGCCTCTGTCTCCTGGGATCAAAAGGGGCTGTATTCCAACTGGAACACACAGACCTAGAGCAGCCATGTTCTAGATTAAAATTCCTCTATACAATGGGGTTAGGGTTTTATCTGATGGTCTCTGCATTGTATGTCCAGTTGTGGGTTTCTATAATGGTTGAATTTTCTGTAAAGAGAAACGTCTTTGATGAGGGGATGAGAGCTACATGTATCTATGGCTGTAAAGTTAGCCTTAGCATATAAGAAGGAATTATGTTGGTCTAGTAAAGTGGCAGTAGTGGGTTCTCTTCTAAGACTCATGGAACATTAGCCCTGGATAGTTCACTGGGTTTCTAATATCAGGAATGATTTCCCTCATGTTATGTGGGCCTAAAGTCCAATTAGACAGCTGTTGGTTACTACCAGCATATGGGTGCCACTACTGC
>CAJQZJ010031879.1:3195253-3215067 GCA_907164525.1 Lophiomys imhausi | reverse complement strand
AATTAGACAGCTGTTGGTTACTACCAGCATATGGGTGCCACTACTGCATCTTTAGTGATATCTTGTCATGCTGGTCGTCGTGTGATTCACTGATGTCACAGCTATTGTACTACTGTTTGCTTCCTGTCCTTGGCACCTAGCATAGTACTTTCTGGTACCATGGAAGCTAGACCATAGGAAAAAGACTTTCAGGTTAGATCAAGTTCAAATTGTTCAAGCCCTATGTCCTAATCATGAAGTATCTTCCTTGGAAGGGAAGTTAATACAGAAGCAGGAGGGAAAAAGGAAAAATAACACCAAAGTTGTTTGATAAAGCATCAAGCAATCCTCTTATTTAATATTTACCTAAAATTATATATTACATATATTATAATTATTACTACATAACTTTAGATTATATACTTGTGTACATTTATATAACTTTTATATTTTGGTATACATTTATATAATGTTATAATTTATATAATTTTAGGTATATACATATATACATTTATATATAATGTCTATATGTGTATATACACATACATACATACATACACACATACATACATACATATAAATTAAAGGTAGTTATGCCACTTGGGCTGGCAATGCTCCCATATATCCATAAACTATCAACACAAAATAAAATAAAATAAAAACCCTGAAAGCATTGTACATGACATGAGAAATCTCCAATTGAATTGTTGGTCAGAGTAATCCAAGTGACTATTAAAAATACATTGACTCTTGCTGTTACACTTGGGAGCTTCTCAGAAGTCAAAGGTAAGTCCCTATTGCCAAAAAAAGCCTCTAATCCTATAATAGTTCATAAGGATCAAGTAAGGATAAAAATATCACAATATCTTTAACTTTGTTTGTGAGGTTTAAACTAATCTTCTCTCAAACTTTAATTACGGTGGTGATAATATTTGAGTTAAAAACTTACACTATGTTAGGTTTGTCATGAATTTTGAATGTTTTATTTTATTTTCAGATTTGTTTTATTTTATATGTATGACTGTTTGCTCATATGGAAGTCTGTGAACCAAATGGGTGCTTGGGATCCAAGGAGGTCATAGGCAGCATTGGATCCTCTAGAACTGGAGTTATATATGGCTGTGAGCCACTGTGTGGGTGCTGGTAATCAAACAGGGGTCTTCTGTAAGAAGAACAAGTGTTTTAACTGCTGAGCCGTCCTCCAGCCCCTATGCCTGCATTCTGGAACCTTATGTGACTTTGGAAATCTGAAAGACGTGCTGACCAACGTTAGACCAGTTTAAGAAGATTTAGAAATGTTAGAGAGCCATGAGATGTTTAAGTTCACAATTTTGTTATGTTACCAGTGCCAGTACTTCTGAAAAGCAGAGGTAAAAACGGTTTCTATGTAAGACAATTTAATAATTAGATGAGAGGTAAAGTTAAGTGGAAAAGAAATCTACTGGGTAAAGTTAAGGACACCTATATCAGTAAAAGTCTATTGAGGCTCAGGAAACACTGTCTTGTCAACTGAATCTGTGCAGAACAATTAAGATCTGAGTCCTGTAAGTAAATGCCATGTTGAAAGAATGGAGACAGAAGAATATTGTGTATGCAATATGTTGGGAGACTGAATTCCTCTTCCATTACTGCTGATGATATTCTGGCAAAGCAGCACTCTGCCATGACCTTATTTATGGACAGGAGCTTTGCTTAACCCTATTTCATCTCCAGCTTCCCTTGTTTCATTTGTTTTTTTCTCTCTTTGTGATAGTTAGAAAATAACTAAACTAAAACTACAGTGCTTGGTGAGGGAATTGTGATTGCAATTTTATTTAAAAACACATTCATTTGTCATATTGTATTAAAAACTGTTTTAATTTAAATTAAAAATTTAATGTATTAAATGTTTTCATTTAAATTAAAAATTATTGTATTAAAAATTCTGCTACTGGAAGGAAATTGTTCCCTGTGTCTATAGTTGGGGAGCCTGCAAGTCCAGTCTCATTGAAGCAGTAAGATTTTAAGTCTATTTTCTGGAAGGTAGCAGTACACATTAACATTTCCAGAATCAGCATATAATGATAAAAAAGTTATTTCTCTTCGTAGCCATCATCACAACCAAACACTGGCTAATAAAAATGAGGAAGAAAATGTGCAAACAAAAAATTGTTTGTTCTGTGTCTTGGAGTATCATCTAAAATGAAAACTAGAACCTTGGCATTTTCCACAAGACATGCTAGAATAGATGCATGGCTCATTTGATGTTCAGATCTCAGGAGAACCGTGGGAGATAAATGGATTAAGTAGAGAAATGCAAAAGTTAAAATGGTAATCAACTGCTAAGTGGACGTTAATAAAAATGGATTAGAACCAGGCATTAAGATAAACAACAGCAATCCCTAGCTTTCAAAAGGTAGAGGCAAGAGGATCAGGAGTTCAAATCCAGCCTATACTGCATAAGATCCCTAAGACAAGCCAATGAATACATGAGTAAGTAATAAATATAAAATAGATTTAGAATGAATGTGGTGGAAAAACCTTGGTAATTCAGCTTTGAAAAGTAGATTTGAGCATGTGTGTCCATGTATTGATGTCTGTTAAATCTTTATGATTTGTTAATGGGAGAAAATAATAAAGCATTATTTTAAATTAAATTAAAAACTACTTTCTGATTGTAATTATGTTTATAAGTGTCAGGGCCTTGTTACTCAACTTTCTCCAAACCCAGTGTTTATCCTCTACTGATGAAGGGTGATAACTAATGTAATGTGGCATGTTTTAGGACTCATTTGAAGTTTGTCAACAAACACATGACAAAGTGATAACATCAAAAGCCTGACTTGGAATAAAGAACAAGTCAAAGAAAGTGTTACTTCAGTCAGAGATAGCTCTGTGATGCCCATGTCATTCAACTCCCATAAAGGTCATAAATAAAGGTTGAGTTCTTCGCAAAGGTAATAGTGACTTTTAAAATGTGGTGCTGATTCTTGTCCCTGTAGACCTGCAGACTTACTTTGCTGGTTAACCTCAGTCAGTCTATGACATAGAACTGCTTGCAACACCAACTTCAGAAGGACTGTTTTATGCTACAACAGACATTTAATACAAGACACAACACAAAGAAATTCTTGCCCTCAAAGGGAGAGAAAATGGGAAGTTCATGACTCCCCATCTCCATATTGTGGTCTACCCAGAGGCTCAAAGTACCAAGAAAGCAATTGGTGCATACTATCCAACAAAATATAGATAAGATACTTCATGTTTCACATGGAATATTTTGTATGAAAATAAGCCTCTGCAACAAATTGTATTCAATAAAACTATAGAAGGGAGTATTTTAATCTTTTTTTCAATAAACAAATGCTTAGTTAGAGCTGTTTTCCTGGCTGACAACTACCTGTTTTATTTGACTTTGAATGATCAATGGTGTACTTATCATTTGACTCCTAGACATTTGGTAATTTTTCTTGTCATGTTTCACACAATTCAGGCTCTAAATATGAATGGAGTTCATATGACTGTTGAACTGAGGGGGGCTGATATGTAGGGGCAACCCACTCTGGAGAAGTAGGATAAGTGGGAGAGGTTGGTAAGGTGGAACTGGGAGGGATGGAGAGAGGGGACTGTGACGGAGACATAACTTGAAGTGATAAATAAACAAACAAAAAACAAAACTAAACTAAAAAAATAGTCATACACTTGATAGGTTCCATTCTCAAGAACTCTGAAACCTAAATGTTTTCTTTGTTTTAATTTCAATATTTTAATCAAACAATATTTCATTACAACACTATCTATTCTAATAGTATCAGAATACTATTATTGTTTCAATTTCAATATTTTAATCAAACAATATTTTCATTACAACACTATCTATTCTAATAGTACCCAAGTCTGAGTAAGCAGCAATAAGGTTGACACAATAAAAGCAGGAGAAATGCAACCACATTACCATAAAAATGTGTGCTTTCAGACATCTGAAAAATATGTCCTCTAATCACATTTTAATCACTCTTTGTGTTCAGGTATTTCTATATATAGTGTTTACATTTTAGATGGAAGATATAATGACTCAATAGTGCAGCCTTATTTAAATAAATCGATCTTTTTCATGTGTTGGTTGTAGGATATTTATCCTGTACTACATGGCTAAAATCCAATTATAAGTGAACAGATGCCATGTGCATCTTTCTGAGTCTGGGTTAGCTCACTTGGGAGGAGCTTCTCTAGTTCCATCCATTTGGCTGCAAATTGCATGATTTCATTGTTTCTGATGGCTGAGTAGTATTCCATTGTGTAGATGTGCCACAGTTTTGTTTTTTTTTTTTATCCATTCATCTACAACCAACATACCAAAGGAACAGGAACATACACCTTGTTGCCTGTTAGTGGGATGCTTTGCCCTAATGGAGTTGCCATATAGGCCCCCAGTGGAAGAGGAAGCTCTTAACACTCATATGACTGTTGAACTGAGGGGGGCTGATATGTAGGGGCAACCCACCCTGGAGGAGTAGGATAGGTGGGAGAGGGTGGTAAGGTGGAACTGGGAGGGATGGAGAGAGGGGACTGTGACGGAGACATAACTTGAAGTGATAAATAAACAAACAAAAAACAAAACTAAACTAAAAAAATAGTCATACACTTGATAGGTTCCATTCTCAAGAACTCTGAAACCTAAATGTTTTCTTTGTTTCAATTTCAATATTTTAATCAAACTTTTGTTTGAATTTATTCTCTTCTCCTAAGGTTAATTTTTTATGTGGAGGATTTTTATTACAAGACAATGTAATAATTAGGTAGATACAAATTAAAATCATTAAAGATAAGCATAGTAAATATGTCATACATATTATATGTAATATACATGTAACTTCCTATTTTTACAAAAGGACTTTGGATATTCAGTGTATTAGATATACATAGTTTCTTCCTCTTCAAAAATCCTTCTGTACATCAAGCAGCATTGATAAATACACACAATTTCCATTTTTAAAAAGTCTCCTTATCTCAGTAATATTTAAAATAACATGTGTTTTGCATTCTCTCATGTTATAAAATTAAGAAGACACTACTCAAAACTCAAGAAGAAAATTCATAGAAATTCACCATGCCACATTGAGTGTACAAAATCCTCAATTAAGTATCATGCCAGAAATCAGAGATTTTTTTATGTCATAAATTCTGTATTTTTGCTTTTTTCCACTGGTCATGTGGTACATAAAATTATATTAGCAACATTAAAGTTCCTCACAGTCTATTGCACTTCTTCTTAAAGAATAAATGTTAAGATACCACTTTTCTACATATCTGAATTTAGGACCCATATAATATAATTACTTGTTCATTTGGTATATGTGGATTCCTCCTATGAATATTCGTGTTTTATTCCTCAAGGACCATTAATAACATCTCAAGACATAGCTGGACTTTTAGCTGTTTTCTACAATAGACATTTTGCCCATTCATCTTGTTCAGAATCGATTCATAGATGAAGGGAAAGAGAGGACAATTTGTGCATTTCTTCAGTGGTTCATAAGTCCATACAGTCCTCTCAGTAATGATACTCACTTCAATGACATTGGTTTCATAAATGTGTATTAATTCTGCCTTAATCCAAAAGCCAAATTAACAGAAATTTTGTTCAATTTTATAAGATAATTGAAGTTATCTACAAATTTGTCACTATGGAAACTGGTATAACTAATCAATCCTGGATAGAAATGACAATGCATTCTAAATGAACTATCAAATATTAAAGAAGGCTATAAAATCACAATTATTGTGGATAGTTCTCCAGAGAGGGAAACTCAGAGTTGAGAATATTTGCTTTTGAATGTTTATGATATTGACGACAGAAAAAGAATAAAAGTATAGAAAGCAAGGAAAAGTTAAAGGGAAGAGACAAAAAGGGAGAGAAGGAGAATAGATGGGTAAGTCAGGTTGGGCCACACATGGGTACATCGCTGTACATACAGAGCATATGCAATAACTCCAGTTCTGCATGTCTGACTTCTAAGATCTACCTTCAATACCACCCGAAGACACATAACTCTGAAAAATATGTACATTGAGAAATTCTCAATGCCAAGGTGATAGAATTGGATGGTAGGGTCTTTGTCAGTCAAGTGATCAGGGGATGAGTATCAAACCCTAATCAATGGGCTAATGCCATAAGTAAGAAGTCTAAGTAAGTGTGGTCCCATGTTCCTTTATCCTGTGAGAATACAGTAACTCCACACACATTATATAGAAGCTGTGATCTTACACTTTCCAAACTCTACTCTCTTGAAAAACATATATAGTTTTAAGCCTACACTGATTCTGGCAGTTCTGTTGTGGTCTAAGCACACTAAGAATTGTTGCTATGCTATTCTCAGTCTACCCAGCATACCTCACATACTGTAGTTATGCTAACATTCAGCTCTCCTTCTGACATCGGTCTTTACTTTGGACATTTGCTCTTTTCTAACAAATTGATGCTACTTCACATTAAAGAAAATGTGAGAAGTATCCTCATGTTTAAGTTTAGTTCACTGAATCATGGGTTCTGTACTGTAAGTCTCTTGAGCGGAGTGTCTTTAAGAACAGACATAACCTTGACTCAAAGTAGACTTTCTACCTACAGGCATATCCATGAAAAGGCCTTTAAAGTTCACAGAATGGCTGAGACTCCTACGTTATTCTGCCATACAATGATAGATCGCTGAGAGGATTTTCTCCCCAAGAAATGTGTATATATTTCTGCAGACTTAAAATGGAAAATCAGATAAATGGGTTCTTGGTAGTTTCGTTAATCATCATTACAAAAATGCTCCATATCCCAGATAGCTAATTTGAAAACCAATTATTAGCGCTCAGTTATTTTGGAAGCAGATGATCATCTTGACTCTCTTTTCCTGTCTATTTGCATATACTCTTCAAACATCCAGATCTCTGTATACGGCAATGTGCCACTATCATATAGCAGCTAGAGTTTGAATCTAGACCAGTGTAACTCAAGGTCATTTCACACATGCTTTCTAGGTTATACATTTTGTGGTGTGCACAGAAAACATAACTCTAGCCCCAGTGTGATTTACCAATCTGGCACATGACATTGTGTGATAGAATATTTCTTCTGAACACAAGACGCATTTACAACCTAAGTATTCAACCTGAGAACTTCCTTATTTGTGACACTTCCTATCAAAGCAAACAGACTGAGAAATGAGTACTCAGAATAGATAGCTGTGTTTTTAATAAGTAGTAGCCTGGTGTGTGTACACCATGCTGATAAGTGCAAACTGGTTTTTTTGACCCTCATACCACATTCCGAGGCTTCCTGCAGAGTTACTTAATCCATTCACATCTCCTTCCTTGCTTTTCCTCTTGTATGAAAATGTCACTTGAAGAGTAATTTTTTTAGGAAGTAGTATATTCATATCATATGTCAGATAAATTTTCTGTCAAACTTTGAATTGGAGATTTACAGGTTTTTGGGTACTTATTACAATTCTTTGTCACTATGAATACATACAGGGCCTGTAGTAATTATTCTCTGATTATTCAAAACGTCAGTTTTTTTTTCTATTTCATGAAGACAAAATAGCTGTCCTCTTTATTATCTGTTGATATTATTTTTACCTTAAACCATCAAAGTAACCACAAAACTACTGCAAGGATGGGAAACATCTCACTGAAATTTTAGCAGAGATATTATAAATTTTATTCACCTTTCCACAGAAACTGAAAATGAATACATCTCTCTCTGTCTCTGTCTCTCTGTCTCTCTCTCTAATTATGGTATAACTTTAGGAAAGGTTTCCAGGATATTAACACATGGTTTTGATTTCTGAAACATGGATTTGAGTGAAAAGAATGTACCAGTCAATCTGGAGAGACACAAAACTGTTTTTCATCAGAATGAGCACAACACTTGTGAACATTCTCAGAAGACCAAAGGAATGAAAAAGAGACTTGGAAAAGACTATACAATAGGCAGAGTTTTAGGCCTCCGAAGCCTTATTTGAAAGCTGGTATTTTATTCTTATCATAAGTAGATGTCACTGGGATATTTAACCTGTTGTTTTTAAGCTATTTGCCCCCAATTGAGGGGGAAAGGGGAGTATTAATAAACAAATTAACTTTATAAAGAATATGTATTTATGAATAGCTAATGGGAATGCAAGCTGGTACAGCCACTGTGGTAATTAGGATGGAGGTTTATCAAATGGTTAGTGAGATAGTTAAGGGGGTTAAGATCTTTGCTGACAAGGCTCGGTTGGTGGTTACCTTTCTTTTAGTAGTATGTACAGTACCTTCCAGTGGCAAGAACACCAGT
Organism: Lophiomys imhausi; assembly: GCA_907164525.1. Classification (NCBI taxonomy): domain Eukaryota; kingdom Metazoa; phylum Chordata; class Mammalia; order Rodentia; family Muridae; genus Lophiomys; species Lophiomys imhausi. Next base: position 3,206,786 of record CAJQZJ010031879.1, on the reverse strand, counting down.
CAGTAGGGGTAAAGTTTCTAGGTAGGCACCAGCTTGACTTCTCCATGTTCAATGAGTTGTATAGATGTGGTCTTCAGCAATAGGGCCTTACTATCAGTGTGTAGAGAACAACAAATATAGCCATGGAAAAAGCCTCAGATGTTTTGAGATTTCCATGGGGCCCCTTTGGGCAATAAATTCATTAGGTGTAGCATATATCTGGCACTGAAAGCTTTATCTGGTCATGAGAGATGTTCAATTGAGTCTCTGTCTCACCCACCAGTTGGTGATTCTGCTGAGATCACTTTCATATATGTCTATATATTCTTGCTATTTAAAGTGTATCTTTTTCCCCCAACATCCCCCACTTTTAATCCAAAAAGGGCTCTCTTTCTTGTAACAATCAATACAATACAAAACAATAAGAATAAGTAGGCCACAATTATGAAAATTATAAGATATAACATACATTCCAATGTCCAGTCCATATGTATTTGGCAAATAATAATAATAATATTCTATTATCTATCTATCTCCATGAGTTTAAAGTTCTACACCTAACTCAGTTTCCATCCTAACTTGCATTACTAAGTTAAAAACTTCTTAGACCTAGGGAGTTTCTATTGCATGAGGTTTCCATACACTGTCTCAAAGTCCCTACTTTTAGCTCTCCTATCCCCTCCCAGTTCAGTCCTCCATCCATTCATAACCAGCTATTTTATTTCCTCTTACTAGATTGATCTAATTCTTCCCATGGTCCCTTACTCTATACCTGACTTCTGTGATCACATGGATTATAGCCAGCATATTAAAGACTTGACAGCCAATATTCAAATATGGTGAATATAAAACATATTCGTCTTTCTGGGTATGAGATTCTTCATTCAGGCTGATTTTGTTCTAGCTCCATCCATTTACCCATGAATTTCATTTTTTTAACAGCTGAATAATAATCCATTGTGCAAGAGTACCTCATTTTCTTTATCCATTCATCCATTCATAGTCATCTACTCTGTTTCCAATTTCTGGATATTATGAATGGCAACAATAGACATGGTTGAGCAAGTGTCTTGATAGCAGGATATAGAGTTTTGGGGTATATGCACAAGAGTAAGATAGCTGTATTTTTAGGTAGATCTATTCCCAGCTTCCTGAGGAACTGCCACACTGATTTCCATAGTGGATGCAGCAGTTTGCACTCCCATCAGCAAGTGTATAAATGCTCCTCTTACTCTACATCTTTGCCAGCATGAGTTTCTCATTTTATTTTAAATCGATCTTGGCCATTCTGACTAATGTAAGGTGAAATCTCAAAGTAGTTTTGATCTTCATTTCCCTGATGTCTGAGAATGTTGAACATATCTTTAAGTGTATCTCAGCAAGGACTGTTTCCTCTTTTTAGGATTCTCTGTTTAGATCTACATTCCATTTTTAATTGGGATGTTTTCTTGAGTATATTTTTTCTAAGTTCTTATATATTTTGAAAATTAGCTCTCTATCAGATCTTTTATCATGATGTAGGCTTCCTCTTTGTCCCAATGATGGTGTCCTTTGCCATACAGAAACTTTTATGTTTCATGAGGTCCCATTTATTAATTTTTGGTCTTAGTGCCTGTGTTATTGGTGTTCTGTTCAGAAAGTCCTTTCTTTTTGTTTTTGTTTTTGCTTTTTGCTTTTTTAGGTATTTAAAGTGGTTTGTTTAACCACTCTGGCTATCCTGGAGCTCACTCTGTAGACCAGGCTGATCTTGAACTCACAGAGCTCTGCCTGCCTCTGCCTTCCAAGTGCTGGAATTAAAAGCGTACACTACCATGTCTGGCAGTTACAAACAGTTGTGAACTGCTATGTGGGTGCTGGGATTTGAACTCTCGTCTTTTGGACAGAAAATCCTTTCTGTGCCAATGAGTTCAAGACTGTTCCCACATTCTCTTCTTTCAGGTTCAGGGTATCTGGCCTTATATGTAGGTCTTTGATCTAGTTGGAATTGAGTTTTGTGCATGCGGATAAAGTATGAATCTATTTTCATTCTTCTACCAGCAGCTATCAAGTTTGACCCATACCATTTGTAGAAGATGCTGACTTTTTTTTTTTTTTCAGTGTGTATTTCTGGTTTCTTTACCAAAAATCAAGTATTCATTCATGTATGGATTTATGTATTAGAGTTCCACTAGATTCTATTGTTTTTATGTCAGTTCCATGCTGTTTTTATTTCTACAGCTCTGTAGTACAATTTTAGATTGGAGATGGCGAGACCTTCAACACCTCTTGTATTATTCATGATTGTTTTAGCTATCATGTTTTTCCTGCTCTCTCTCTCTCTCTCTCTCTCTCTCTCTCTCTGTATTTTCATATCAAGCTGGAAATTTTCTTTTCAAGATCGTTGAAGAATTGTGCTGAAATTTTGATGAGGATTGCATTGAATCCATAGTTTGTTTTTGGTAGCATGTCCATTTTTAGAATATTATTCTTACTGACACATGAGCATAGGAGATCATTCCATTTTCTGTTACCTCCTTCAATTTCTTTCTTCAATATCTTGAAGGTTTTAGGTTTACAACATTTTTTCACTTGAGTTTTTGATCATAGCCATTCTGACCATTGTGTGATGGAATTTTGGAGTAATTATGATTTGAATTTCCCTGATGACTAAGGATGTTGAACATTTTGTTAAATGCTTTTCAGACATTAGAGATTCCTCTGTTGAGAATTCTCAGGTTAGCTGTGTACCCCGTTTTTAATTGGGTTATTTGGTTTGAAGCTGTCTAACTTCTTGTGTTCTTTATATATTTTGGACATTAGGCCTCTGTCACATGTAGAATTGGTGAAGATATCTTCCCATCCTGTAGTTTTGTCCTATTGATGGTGTCCTTTGCCTTACAGAAGGTTTTCAGTTTCATGAGGTCCCATTTATTGTTGATCTTAGTGTCTGAGCTGTTGGTGTTCTGTTCTAGAAGATGTCTCTAGTACCAATATGTTCAAGGCTATTCCCCATTTTCTCTTCTATTAGATTTAGTGTACCCAGTTTTACATTGAAGTCTTTGATCCACTTGGACTTGAGTTTTGTGCAGGATGATAAATACGGATCTCTTTCTTCTACATGCAGACATCCAGTAAGATCAGCACCATTTGTCGAAGACACTTTCTTTGTTCTATTGTATGGGTTTGGCTTCTTTGCCAAAAATCAAGTGTCCATAGGTATGTGGGTTTATTTCTAGGTCTTCAAATCAACTCTGAGATTCCATCAGAATGGCTAAGATCAAAAACTCAAGCAACAGCACATGCTGGCAAGGTTGTGGAGAAAGGGGAACACTTTTCATTGCTGGTGGGAGTGCAAACTTGCACACTATTAATGATACTCTGCTATGCTTGCAGACAAGAATCTAGTATAACTTCTCAAAGAGGCTCTACCTGGAAGCTGACCAAAACAGATGCAGAGACCCACAGCCGAAGATGAGATGGAGCTCCTGGAATCTCGTGGAAGAGTAGGGGAAGGACTGAGTGACTCAGAGAGGACAGGACTTCCCACAGGAAGACCAACAGAGTTAACTAACCCGGGTCTTTGGCAGCTCACAGAGACTGAACCACCAACCAACAAGCATGCATGGGCTAGACCTAGGCCACCCACCTATATGTAGCAGGTGTGTAGTTTGGTCTTCTCGCAAGTTCTCCAACAACTGGAGTGTGGGGCTCGCCTTGACCCTGTTGCATGCCTGTGGATCCTGTTCCCCTAACTGGACTGCCTTGCCTGGCCTCAGTGGGAGGAGATGGGCCTAGTTCTGTAGAGACTTGATGTGCCAGGGTAGATTGGTACCCATGGGAGAGGCTCTACTTTTTTGGAGGAGAAGGGGAGGGGGTGTGAGGTAAGGGCTGTGTGTATGGGGGGGACTTGAGGGTAGAGGAGAGGGGGCTGTGATCAGGACATGATCTTTGTATATTGATTCAAAATTAATGTTAACTCTTTTTAAGGTATTTTATGTAATGCTTAAAAAATGCAAGGTGAAGTGATGGCCTTTTGTATGCAAAAGAAATGAGAACTAATAGTCATTCAAACATGTCATTTTGTTAGGTACTAGCATAGTATATCACACATGTTTTCTAAGTTAATCAGAAATCAAGTTCCTAAGAGACAAGCAACATTTGCTTATTCAAATATACGGAGATGGAGGTGGTCTTCAAAAACCTCAAGTTATTTGTAGAATATGGGATTCAAAGAGGTTTTCTTAACTTAAGCATTTTTTTTTTTTTATTGAGACATGTAAGCTCCTGACAGCACCCAACATTCTACTCGAAGCAGATGATGAGCATCAAAGAATCTCTAATTGGAGATGGCTGCATTAGTGACAAGCTTGTCACTGGGAAAGAAAAATCTCTTGCTTCAACTGTAGAAAGAATGCTGTCCAAAAAGGACAAATTTTGGAAGCAGGTAAGTCAATGGCCTAACTCTGCCAAGACAGGGTAGGCAAATCCTTCATAATTCCTGGTTTACAATTAATGTCTGTCAGAAATACTGACCAAAAGGCTGAAGATAGCTGCTCCAATGTATTTAGAGAAATTGGGGACTGTCCAGGCAGCCAATTGTCTTTCATTTCTTAGTTTTGGAGGCTATTAGGGTATATTTATTTTTCCCAGGTCTCTGATGTGGTTGAAGACTGGATAGTTATAGTCTCACAGTTAAATTTTAAGTTGTTTCAGAATTAGAAGGATATTTTAGGTCTAAGAATATATTTTTAATTTGGTAATGCAAGTTAGAATGGAAACTGAGTTAGGTATAGAACTTTAAACTCATTGATATACACAAGAGAATATTGATATCAGTTGCCAAATACATATGGACTGGACATTGGGAATATGTGCTATACACTATAATTTTCATAATTGTGTCCTAACAATTCTTATTATATTGTATTGTATTTACTGTTATAAAAGAAAAGAGCCTGTTATTGGACTCAAAGGGTGAGCTGTTGGGAAGAAAAAAAGATCCACCTTAAATTAAAAAACAACTTGAAGAAATAAATGGCAAAAAAGAAAAAAAATTAATAAAAAAAAATCACTTACTTGGTTAGAGCTTTCCCAAAATATTTTATATTTTTTGAAGCTATTGTTAATGGTATAATGTCTCTGATTTCTCTCTCAGTCATTTGCTTCTTTTTTTTTTTAAATAGGAAGGATACTGATTATTGTGAATGAATTTTGTATTTTGAAGTGTTTATCAGCTGTAGGAGTTTCCTGGTGGAAGTTTTAGGGTCACTTTTGTATGAAACCAGATCATGTGCAAACAAAGATACTTAACTCCTTCCCTTTCTATTTGTATACCCCTGGTCTTCAGTTGTCTTATTGCTATAGCTAAGGCTTCAAGTACTATATTGACTACTTATGGGGAGAGTAGACAATCTTGTTTGTCTTGTTCCCGATTTTAGTGGAAATGCTTTGAGTTTCTTTCCATTTAGATTGATGTTGGCTAAACCCACCAATTTTTAATGTGTATAATGTTTAGATGTCTCTCTATAATGTGTGTAATTACTATCCTTTTCCTTTATAATTGAAGTAAATTGTCTATCATTTTCCATCCACATGAAAGGCAGAATGTCCAATAAGGTCAGTGCAAATCCATGGCAACCTAAAGCCTCAAGGCACCTTTGCAAAATGGGAGCTCAGCAGGACAATTTGGAAAACTTTATTAAAATCCTTTGTTTTTATATTTCTATTGAGGAAAGAAAGAAAGGATAAGAATGGATGCTTTCCTGCTGACATTTGGAATGTGACATGTTGATATATTTTTGGCTCAGGGCATTTATTACCTTGTGGCATTATGCCTCAGCTGCTCCTCTGCACAAAGGGATAATATACTGCATAATTAATTCAACACAAGCCTGCCAGTGCCACACCTGGCTGTTAAAAAAAATACAGAGCACAGGTACTCAATCCTTTTAAAGGGCTAAGATCACACTGAAGTAATTAGGAATTCCAAATCAGAATAAATTAGGCAGCATCAACACTTACAACTCAGTCTTCAAAGGTGGAATTCAAATTAAATATAGCCATATGTTTAAAAATTAATAGAAATTACCTACTTCTTATCAGGAGTCACTGAGTGAACACTCTACCAGGTGAATACATGTGACACTGACAATGAGAACAGTAAACAGGACAGTTAAACCCTTTGCTAGGAAGTGGTTGCATTACATAATTCTTCTTCAGTGGTACCCATGAACATCACATGTGATAGACATTTTCTCTGTTGTGTAAATGCAAAGCTGAGACATTTACAGATTCAGGCATGGTCCCTAAGACTACCAAGAATTTCCATTCATATTGACTAATTAGAAAGGGTCCTAGATTATGGCAGAAATCATCTCTATGATTTCTTTCCAAATCAATTTGGAAAACCATCAGAGACTTTCAAAATACATGGCTAAGAAAAGTTAACATACCCAACACAGGTTATACAACTTTCATCTTTTCTTTGATGTATATTTCATAGACAAACATAGATCGAGAATTCATACAAATTAATACTTGGAACTCTTTTTCCTGAGTAAAGATATACTTAATTTCATACTCAGAACATCATTACTTTAATGATTCTCCAGACTTCAGAAAATCAATTTCTTCTCAGAGTTTAACTGTTCTACTGAAGATTGCAATTTCTTATTATTTTGATGGAGCTGGGATAGAGTAGACAGTGGTAAACAGAACAGATCCTGCATCCCTGAAGAACTGCTCTACAGCTACACACCTGAGTTTTAGTCTCTGTTTTTTGCATTCCAGTTGATTAGCTGTTGGTTCTACTACCGGAATCTGAGGTTTCTGATCATATGTTGATGTTTGGGGGAAACATACCATATATCACCTGGATGTGTTGTTTCTCAGTTGTGCTGTGAATGGTCTAAGCCATCACTGTTTCTTCTGCAAGCATGTGTACAAGGCCCTCCAAAAGCTCCATGGGAAAGACATTGCAAAGAATTGTCCTAAAGACCCGAGCAGTGAGTCAGTTCAATATTTGAGACATTATTGAAATGGAAAGGAGGCATGATGAGCAGTGTTCTGAGACACCTGGGGCTTGCTATGGCAACCAGGCAAAATGCTGACCTTACAGGGACCATTAGACTCTGGTTTAAAGGGCATCTTGACTGGAAAGTAGACAGGTAAATTGGTGCTTGTCATTGCATTCTTACTTTAAAACACTTAAAGTGAATTAAAATAATGTGGCTGCTTTTATAATCTGTGGTTATATTAAATCAATGTGGACACATGTATGAAGACTCTTTAATATGCTTTTTTGTGAGAGGAACAGAGAAGGTAGTATAGGTGCCTTTATTGATTTAGTGTGTTTTGTGTATGGTGTATGTTTCTTCACATCTCAGGTGATTAATTTAAATCAACACTTACTTAAAACAACACATCTTCTATGTGAAGTCCCTGGACTCAAGCTGGAATATAGTAAAAAAATGGAATTTAAACCCCCACATTCTATTAAAAAAAAAAAAAAAACAAACCAAACCAAACCAAAAAACAGGTGAATGAACACTTGTGGTGGGAATATGCGGACAAACATCATTTTACATTATCTAACATAAACCATGAATAGCAAATATAAACTCAACGTGTGAGATGTAAAAGACAAGGATGGATGGAAAAATGCAAGGTTAAATCAAAGTCATATGTTTGTAGATGAGGTGTTTTTTAACAGTTGGGGAGACAAAGGAAATGAGAAGATATAACATTACTTTGTGAAGTAAATGCTAAAAAAATCTTTGTGACTTAATTGGTATACAGTGTCAAACATTAAGTTTTTTAAAAATTTTAAACAGCCAAATATCAGAAAAGAGCCGTGTTTTGAATATTACCTTGCCTTTGATGTGAAGGAGACTACAGACAGAAAAGGTGGGGGTTTCAGACTTAACAAACTACTTCTACGTGGATGTGGTGGATGTGTTGGCATTGGGAATTCAGGGAGTCAGGAGTCATATATGAGCACACTTAACAGGTAAAGTAACAGTGGGTTTAGGCACATCCCAGTTAGTCATAAAGGGCAGTAGAGGATCTGTGAGGAGGCAGAACAGTGATAAATCAAAGCTTGGAACCTCGAATAGAACTGGGGTCAGAGATGCAGTGACAGACTAATTAAAGTAAAAGAGGACTTACTGGTGTACCATTGCTTAATTTAGTCTTACTAAAAACTATATTAAGGCAAAATTAAAAAATAAAATTAAAACAGAGAAATCTAGATATTGTTATACTTAAAAATAAGAAAAAAAATATGAAACATTTTCCCCAAAATGAATAAAGCCCATCAAGTATTTAGGATGGTGAACTCAAATCCCTTGAGGGAAAGAAAAGGAAAAGTGGAAAGAAAGAGGCACACATCTAGGTGAGCTTCCAGACTGTAGAATATTTATATTTAGAGTATGGGCTGGGAAGACATTTTAAATGTTGGAGATCTCTGGAAAGCCCATCATTCTGATATTGGACAGAGTAGCTCTGAAGAAGAAAACATAAACAAGCTGAAGGAATTATTTATGGGAACTAGACCTCTTTTGCACAGACTATAGTAGGGACAGTTGCAGCTGGGGGTTCTGAGGATTTGTCTAAGGATTTGAACAAGAGAAGTAAATGTTTTTCTTGCCTGGTAGGCAGCTAATTCTCACATACTAAAATGCATGTAGCACAATAACTCAAGGAAGGTTTATACAGGAATACAGACACTACGTCAGTGACTCAGATCATCTATTTAGAGATAATATACTCGGGCTGGAGAGATGGCTCAGCTATGAAAGGCTAGGCTCATAACCAAAAATATAAGATAAAATACTCAACAAAAACATTGTCAATCAATGAAAATGATTGACAACTTGCATAAAGACATTATCTTTGTTGTAGACAGTTTTCTCCAGTAGGAAACTTTATCTACATTTACAAAACATGCTTATCTCTAAATATATGCTCATTTAAATTTTCATATGAAGCACAACTTTTGATTTTTTTATATCCCAGTTTATGAGTTAAACATGCTAGGTAAACTGCACTAGACCACATCCTAAAAGGTTTTTTTAGTTGATAAATTCTGTGTATATTAGCGTAGAATTAAGAATATCACTGAGGTAATTGTTGAAAAAATTCCCATTAACACGGGGGTGAGTAGGTGAAAGGACTTAAAAAAATTATTAATTCAAGTTACATCTACATCACAGCCCCCTCCCTCCATACCTTCCCAATCTGACTATCCCACCCTCACCCCCTCTCCCATCTATCCTATTCCTCTGCTGTGGGGTGCCTCCATGTATCAGCCCACCTCAGTTCATCAAGTCACATGAGAGATAAGAGTTTCCTCTTGCACAGGGGGCATGCATGGCAGTTCCACTAGGGTGGAGTGTGTCACTAACAAGTAACAAGGTCCATGTTCCTGTTCTTTTGGGTCTATTGACTGTAGGATGCTTTTTTTGGAATTCAAAGAATTAGTTTGAGGAAGGACCAGCCTGGGTGTAATTAGAGTCAACATGCACAGTTTAGCTGACATTAACGGTTCTGTCACTCCAAATACCACGATCTTATTTATTGAGATTTCCCAACTTTTTTTTTTACCAGAATATTTAAAGGAAAATTTAAGATAGAGAGAGAGAGAGAAAGAGAGAGATAAATGATAAACAAAGCAATTTGAGTATGAAATTTAAGAATGAACTCGGGTTTGACCTGGACTGCTATAGAGTACATTCAAATAATGATGTGTAATACTACATGAACCTCTGAAAATTTCCTTTCTCATATGGCCTTCTTAGAACAGGATTTCACTCCCCCAACAATGTCTGTCTACAGCTAAAACAAGCAGAGCTTTGACTCTGGCAGTAATGACACCGCAACCATCAAAGCTACCTTCACAGATGTTTATGCCCACTTCTCTAATAAGGTTGTTTCTCAACTCACTGCCATGCTTCGGGCAAGCAGTAGCTATAAAGCAGAATTAACCTGCTGGCAACCCAAGTCACCCACCCGAAACATGATTCCAGTGCAACAGGCAGCAAAATCGAGATGCTTCTGCAAATAAAATAGAAATATGGCTTTATGAAAACTATGTGATTATTGTTTGAAGGCACTGAGTTTAGAAGTAAACATATAGCATATTCTTTTCTAGGTGGCAATACAAATAATTTCTAATGAGTAACTACGGCAATGTACATATTTATGGATGTGAAAATGAACTCCTCTGAAACTGCAAATTATATAATTTGTTATATTAGGCTGGTAGAATTACTGGCAGCTTGGCGGGAGATTCATCTGGGCTCAAGGGGAGTCCAGGAGTCTGGAATTCCAACGACCCAGCACTGCTTGGACTGAAGGCCTATAAGCCGCCACAGTCTTTTCCCCAATAATTAAACACACCAAGACCTTTTAATGTTTTAATGCTTAACCCTTAGCTGGGCAGACTCTCAATTAGCTACACTAAGTTAACCAAGATCACCTAATCCCAAACCGCCATGTGCCTGAGATTACCTTCCAGCATTCTCCAGATGTCTGTCTCCTTCTGTGACTCCCGGCAGAAAGAGTGAGAATCTCTGTGTGTGCCCAGGGTTCCTGTTCTAATCTCAGGAAGTCCCACCTTCCTATACTCTTTCTGCCCAGCTAATTGGCCATAAGTGACTTTTATTAACCAATCAAGAAAATGCCTCAGAAGGGGCAGTAACCAGATCTCAGCATTGAATTCAACCTATCAGAAGCAATGATATTAGACCTTCCCTCAAAACTCCTCTGTGTTTCACAGAGCATTAAGGAATGAATCCATCTCTTAGAAAGGTTGAGGTTGGAGAGATGGCCCTGAGGTTAAGAGGACTTACTACTCTTGTAGAGGACCTGCATTCAGTTCCCAGAACCGTAATCCCTTGGCTCACACCTGCCTGCAACTCCAGTTCCTGGGGACCCAAGGCCCTCTTCTGATCATTATGAGGATCAGGCACATATGTGAAGGCACTCACACATATACAGAAAACAAAATTTAAAATATGAAGCATAATGACCAAGTATTCTACAATTTTGATGTAGCATTAATTCATAAAGTTTGGTTTTTAAAACTTTCTAAAGGACACTTCCTTTTATAGCAGAAAGCATCTTCTGTGCCCAGAACTCCTAAAATTTCTGTTTAAACTGTTTTTCAGGAGAGTTAATGTGTCAGAGATTTCTTGACAGACATCATTTCTCTCCTTGTAATTATATTAGCAAATTCTGAGCAAAGGAAGAGATTTTCCAAATGAAAAGACAATAACTTTTAAAGCTAAATTACATCTTCCTTGGGTACTGATATTCAATGTGTGAAAATCACCATGTGTAGTGTGGTGATGGTGAAGGAGAGTCAAAGGCACACCAGGCATCATAGTTTCCACAGGCAACACCAATGTCCAGCCTCACACATGCTGAAGGAACTACAGGACTACTCTATGTTAGTGTGTAGTGACAGCCAGGCAATGAATAATAGCTCTATTGCTGATCATGTATTGTAACTTTTAGATAAACACACCCACACACACACACACACACACACACACACACACACACACACACACAC